>APFE030741721.1:2869-55366 GCA_000404065.3 Pinus taeda
CGGGGGCCTGCACAAGCGGTGGAACATGTGGTTTAATTCGATACAACACGCAGAACCTTACCAGCCCTTGAAATTAATTAAAAAAATATTCTAAAATATTTTATCATATTTAAATCCAATAATTAAATTAAAATTGTACAACCCTGTCGCTATAAAAAGAAACCAAATATTTTTCGTGTGATAATCAATCATAAAAAATGCGGAACGCCGTTGACATGCCTGCAAGGTTAGTGAATTCCATAAAGATTGATTTATGCGAAATTCATTGATGGTACATTGATTTAGGCTCAAGCGCTTTATGGACAAGCCATCGATATTTTTTCAAATGGTGTTTAATCATTTATATAGAATAGTAAATGTTGAATTGTTTAGACTGTTAAAAGTAGTTAGAATTTAGGTAAAATAATTTTAAAAATTGTGTACTAGTATTTGAATCATGTTTTTTAATAGTGAAAATGAATTCAACATCATCAAATTTTTTTAGAAATTTGACAACTATAACTTAAATTTACAAAAATCTTTACCAAATTTTATCAAAATCTAATTAAAATTTCCATAATTTTTACCACAAAAAATCAAATTATATTAGAAGTTCTAGGTCACACAGAAAACTCCTTTTAGCATTGTGTCACATTGGTGTGGGACACTTTCTTATGTACACTAGGGTATCAACGAATTAATTAACTCTTTTTTATTTGTTGTCATATTGGTGAATTTTATGCCTCGTTCTTATGTACACGAGGGTATTAACGATTAATTAACTCTTCTTTATTTGTTGTCATATTGGTGAATTTTATGCCTCGAAGTAGTAGTAATTGTTTATGGGTATCAATTTTTTCATTAAATCAATTTATTTTTATTTTTTGTAATTATTAACTTATAGGTGAAGAAATTTGAATTTTGAATTTTTAGGTTGTTTTAAAATATGTTATTTTAATCACTAATTTTTCTTTAAATGATTTATATTATTATTATTTATAAATTTATATATATATATATATATTATATAACAAGATTTTTAATCATAGAGATTATTAATATCCAAAATAAGTTTTAGTATAATATTATGGGCCAATACCATCATTGATCAATACTAAAAGCTGAAAGAATCTTAACTTATTTTATATGACACTTCTTCATAGGATATACTTTTTTAATTAATCAATTTAATTAAAATGACAAAATTGTGTAACTACTTTTGAGATACATCTTAACCTTAATTTGTGACTACTATTAAGAATATTCTAAAACATTATATGAGGTTAAATGCCTACTTTTTAATTAATAATCATTAGTAATTAATTAAAATTTTAAAATTCATATTCCAAAATAAACACATAATTTTTATAGATTTTAATAATTAAAAGTGATAACACCTCAAAACAACAAAATATATATTACTGTTATCCAATTTTAAACCAAATTAGTGTATAACACCCCCTTGTTTGTGGGACAAGGGACACACCTCCAAAACCAAATTGGTGTATGTGGCCCATTTATTTGTGGGACAAGGGACACAGCTCCATGCATCGATTTGACTGCTAAAGTCTACACAGAGATACATACTCTACCCTTTTGGTTTTGAACATGTGACCTCTTAGGAGGAAACATATCATCTTAACCATTAGGCTCACTCAAGCTATATGTGTGTGTGTGTGTGTGGATTGTTACTTCAAGATTAAAATATATACTTACAATATTACAATAGAATTTTTGTTTTATTACTTTTATATTTCATTATGTAGCATTGCGTTGAGATATCTATTCATATAATAAAATTGATATCTATTAATTTTATATTTCATTATGTTGTCTTGTGTTTCATTATGTGGTATTGTGTTGACATATATATTTATATAATCTTGATGGGGTGTTAAATTTGAAATTAGGGTTTCATCAGAGGGATTGCCATTCTCCCAAGAATCTTTTCCTCTTTAATGCACGACAGAGGTAGTTGAGTTTGTCTCGTCGTTTTAAATCCTTATTTACGTAATGGACAAACAATGGTATTAGGGCAATGTGAGTTGTGGTGAGTATGTTGAAGAATGTAACTAGGTTTGGTCTTCATAATTGTACTTGAAGTCAAAATGTAATATTTGTCAAAATGAAAGATTATTTTTTTTAATTATTATTATTCAATTGACTTGTTAAAGCATGAGTTTCATGCTTGGCTAAAATATTATAGGTGAAGCCTCCATTGTATGGTTTAGATTATTGTCAAAATCAATTTGTTTATTGGTTAAAAGACTCCTCCATCATCAAGTCAGCCTCTTCAATGACTCCTTCAAGTCAGCCTCAAAGGAACAATCTTAAAATGATTCATGTCGGCCTACATCAAATATTCATGTCTTCATGTTTAATGTTGGCTCATTTAGTATGGTCATACCACCATAAATACAAGCCTAGAAGCTCGCATTTCAGAGGGACAAGTGGAAAGAAAACAACAAGTGGCAGATTGTTAGGTTGTGTTATATTCTTTCCATGACTAACCTATGTAGTGAATCAGGGGGTTAGAGGGGGAGCAAAGCCCGCCCTTCATTGTGCAATAGGGGGGGTCACAAGGGGGGCGGCAGCGCCCCCGGTCTGGGAGGGTTTGAGGGAGTGGGTAGCCCCACTTTACGAGGTCCGGGGCAGCGCCCCGAGAAATTTTTTTTCGACCCTATATTAGGTTAGACGAACCTACCTATGGTTTTCGGTCCATGGTTTTGGACGTGATGTTTTTCGGTCCATGGTATTGGATGCTTTAGCATGTATAAATATGTATTGTAACATTGAAAGGAATATAATAAAAAAATCAAGCTAGTAGTCCCAGTTTTGGGATCCAGTGGGAAATCTCTGTGTATATGTGTTTTATGTGTTATGCTCTCGCATTGTTTATTTTTCTATGATTTAGATTTCGTATGCAGGTAATTTCTATACGGGGTTAAAACCTACATGTAACGTAGACCTAACGGGGCTAGAAAATATTCTTGATGGTAGGAATAAGAAAGGTTCCTGACCAGAAGGGTAATGACCTTGGGGAACTTCTCTCGGATGGTTAAGACCTAGGGGAATAATTTTGGGTTGAAAAGGACCGAGAGAGATACCAAAAAAACGAAATGTGCCTGGAGGAATTATACATGGAGGCTAGGTTGAGTTAGGAGTAGGAGGTTTCAGAGGGGTTGGTTGTTGTAAAGGCATATGAGACCGCTTGTGGGTGGCTTGTGATGCTTGAAGCATGCAAACAATGGATGATATAAGCTCAAAATGAATAGGGGGTGGGCCATAATAAGCCCTAAGCAACGTGAAATATTTATAGACTCAAGGAGACACATCGGTAAAGGAAGTGGTAGTCTTATTTCTAG
Source organism: Pinus taeda (assembly GCA_000404065.3). Taxonomy (NCBI): domain Eukaryota; kingdom Viridiplantae; phylum Streptophyta; class Pinopsida; order Pinales; family Pinaceae; genus Pinus; species Pinus taeda. The sequence goes on from APFE030741721.1 coordinate 6,214, forward strand.
TCATTGATGATATAGTTGTATGAGGAGATGTCTAATATTGAGGGTTATACTAAGTCAAATGATCAATAGTGATGATATTTTCATTGTGAGGAAAGCACGTCTTATGAAAGAGAGTGGATACGAAAATAGATATTTCATAAGTGTAACTACGACCTCACAAAATCTTATTATTTAATCGGGAATCAATGACTTCAATATCAATCAACAATATTACCGAAAACAGTAATGGGACAGTTGCGATAAAAATTGAGGGGCTGGAAGGGATGATCACCCCAGTCACAAAGAGTGATAGTGGATAGGGATAGGCCAGGGGATCCAAGTTACTTCCAAACACTAGCACCCATCACGCAAGTGGAGGCACATTCGTCTGTGATATACCGCTGGACCATGGCATTCTTTATGGATACTGGTATTTGAAAGGCAACTGATGAAGGAAGGGGGAGATGTTCCACTTTGTCAACATCAAATACAATAAAAAATCATTAGAGGAATCCCAAGGATGGCATGGAAATAGGATACTGCGCCAAGTCATCTATTATGCTATAGGTATGGATGACTTTGGAAGAAGTAGCATTTCAACGTAATGGAATTTTGGGGATCTTGGAGGGGATATTGACTTTAGGTAGAGGGATCTATAAGGTGCCATTTGGTGATGACATAGGCTCAGTGGAAACTTTAGGTTGGGATCAATCCCTGACTTGGAAGGGGGCTTATCATATTAGTGCAACTAAGTCTAAACGTTGACTTATTCGGTGATGACTCCGTTGGAATTCATCACGAGGATCTAGTAATTATTCAAACCATATATTGATGGTGGAGGACTTGCATTACCCTATGTGGGTTGGGCAGTTACATACCCTTGATGGAGAAAAGTATTTGTAAGCACAACCAGTTGTGATGAAATAAGAGAAAGAGGAGGTGGGTAATGGGTTGAGGTCCTCTAGAAGCAGTTTCTTGAGCTTCCCGTGCTTGGCATATATGAGGTAAAAAGGGAAACTCATAAGTATAATGGCCAAATACTCTAGAACAAGTACAAGGTTTATTCATACCCTACTTTTGGGTTGTGGGATTAGGTTTGTCACCCTGAGGGGAATTAGGTGGTGGATATTGGTTGCCTTGGTTACCTTGAGATAGATGGTTCTAGTTACCCTTCCCCTCATTATTTCACTTGGTTTTAGCGGGATTTGTTACACTCTAGTAAGCATACAGTTGAACTTGAGGAGGTGGTTATTTTTGAGGTAGAGGTGGAGGTGACATGGGAGGTCAGGGCACTAGTGCTGGAGGGGATAGAGCATTAAGTGGTTCATATGGGTAGAAAGAATTGGCGACAACATTGGTATAATAAGGTGAAGTGACAACTGGCCCTAGCATTGACTGATATGGATGGGGATATGCATATGACGTGCTTGAACCTTCATAAGTATTGCCATGGGAAGGGGCAGGAGGGGGATAGGTGTAAGTGGAACTGGTCCCTCGTGGGGTTGGCCATAACTCATATGAGGTTGAGGAGATGATGGAGGTTGACGGTGTGAGATAGAGCCAATGATACTGCCAATGACATGAGATGCCCCCAACGCAATAGTAGCACTAAGCCAAGGCAAATTGAGAAGGACAAAATAAACATATCATGACTATGGATAGATCATGTCATATTTCAAAGCTACTTGGAGCACTTCTTCCTCAGACTGGGGGAAGTGGGAGGTGACATCTTTATCAATGGGGGCCAAAATCAATCTAAGGAATCAATCCATATAGACATGGTCTTCAAATTGAGGAGCCCTACACATGCTCCTCCTTCTACACCATTCTTGGACATGGTCAGATATGTGGGTTGCAGAAGTTTGGTGGAAAGAGGTCAAGAGTTCGATACCAGTGTCATATCGAAGGGGTAACTGGAAGTATGACATAAAATATTTGGTGAGAGTCATGAAGGTTGAATTGGAGGCATAGGGTTGGTCCACATAACACTTGATAGTGGGTCCAGTAAGGGTGCCTTGGAAAATATGAAGATGAATAGAGTCTTCGGTGATGGAATTAGATAAACACCACATATGAAAAGAATGAACATGATTTGTGGGATCTTGTCTAGGATTACCTTTGAACATGGGGATGTCAAGAGGAAGCTTGGTAGGCATAGCAGACCAACTGGGGGCATGGAGAGGAGGATTGTTGATGAGCTAGCTAAAATCAAGGAGGCTCAAACTAGCCATATAGGGGAGCAATGGGAGGTTAGTGACCATACTAGTAGAGGTTTCGCTTATGGGGTTATCCTGGTTACCACCATGGTTTTGTGCACCCATGTTGGTGCCTGACATGGGCGTGGTACAGGGTTGGGAAGACACAAAATCAAAGGAATAATTGGAAGAATCAGCAAAACCAAAGTCAGAATGAGAACTCAATGGAAGACTAGGAGGATGAACTTTAACTCGACAAGGAGGAGTAATATGTCCTAAAGGAAAATAGGGGTGAAGGCCATGAAGCCTTTGAGAAAAATGCCTTGGGGGCACAATTATGTCAAGATAAATATGACTCAATATAATAAAAGGGGATGATAGGAGAGAAAAAGAGCAATAAATGATAAGAAAACACCTAGTGTAGTAGCGCCAAGTGTAAACTAACTATATTAATATGCTACTCTAATTCATGAAAACGTGTTATATCAAAGAAAAATAACCTCTAGCCTATAGGTTATCTAAATCATCAAATAAGTCCTAAATCTATTGTTTCAGCTGGCCTTCCAAAATACTTCATACTTAATGAAATCATATCCTCGCAGGCAGATTGTCTAGAGAAAGGTGGGGTAGAGAACGATTTTTTCCCACAAGTAGTCCTATAGGGTGTTTTCCTATGACTGGTCACTATGGTTACCTTCGTCCCATGGGGGTGGCCGATTCTTTAGATTCTTGGAGATTAGCTACCACACAGGATTCCCTACCATGGGTTGGGTAGTCCCAAGGAGAACCGCTCGCACGATGACCTAGCCTAACCTCCTATAAAGTGGGTTTTTGACACACTCCAACTTTGGACCGTTGGATGGTGAAGGATTTTAAGCTCCCTAATATGTCAACTTCTATGTCTCAATGCAAATGATCAATGGGTGTTATTTGAAGCCTATCCATTGATCCTAGACCTAACTACATAGATTGTTTGGCCTTGGTGCCCAAGTGGGCTTAATCTATGCGTGTTGAATTATTAAGGTGTAGTGTTTCAAATCTTGTCTTGGAGGTGTTAACCAAGCTCACATTCACTTAGGGTGTGTGTGTGTGAAAATGATATGTCAAGTAGACGAGTTAATTGAACATGTTTTATGATGCCATTTGCTGCTGAAAATAAAAGGTTGAAAAAATGTAAATAATGTTGAAAATGGACAATAAAATGAACAACAAATCCAACCACACAAACCCCCACCCTAGAAGGATATCAAGCAACTAAAAAAGAGGTGGAAAACAAGCTACTCAAAGACAAACTTATGGGCCAAAGGATCCAATGTCTAAGGGACTATGATCTAAAGGCACTAATCTATTGTAAATGTTGTAGACAAATGACACAAATCATAGGTGAAAAATGTTGCAAAGGATAGGCAAGAAGCTCAAAAAACCTAGGACACTCAAGGGGATCCTAAGGGGTAAGGAAACACTAAACTCCAAAAAGGTTGTAAAAAGGTGGACAAAACCCTAGAATTTAGAGGTTGAAAGTGTTGTACCCTAGACTCCTCAACTCAATAAATCACTTCCTAAATGATGGAGGTGTACTCGCAAACCTAGGGGGATTTTTCCTTCCTCAATGAGAAATTACGAAGAGAATCTAGGCCTAGAAGTGGCTTAGGAAATAATAGAAACCCTTCCCAGTACACATGCAACACAGTCAGCAAATCTGAAAAAATACGAAAAATGACAGAATGCATATTCTAACCTGAAAAGTGCTTTGGAATGCATAGAATCGACCAAAAAGTGTGTTACAGAACCCTGATAATAGGACAAAATGTTTTTTTTCTCCCGCAACTCTTGCTCGACATATTTGTCCTAGATTGTGTTGTATCGTACTTGGCTAGTACTTGTGACTTGTGCAAATATGTGAAAAACCATCAGAAACCAAAAACTTTTCTAGAAACAAAGTGGAGCTAAAAATAGAAATTGAGAGGCTAAAACTAGCTCAAAAAATACTGAAGAACATTGAAACGACAACCACCAAGGATATGAATTACTACACTAGTGGAGTCGTCATTTGTTAATATGAAAATTCTTAGTATGTGTACCAAATATCCTTCACTTAAGTCACTGGTGACAAGTGACCCTAACAACAAGATGTGGTTGTTTACGCTTCATATCTACGATGAAAGAATAAGAAAAACCTGTAGTAAAAATATCATATGAAGCCCAAAACATAGAACAACAAGAAATATCCAATGTAATAACCCAATAGAAACTTTGAATGAATAATATTTTTATTAGAAAACACCTAGTGAATGATTTACAATATGGATTTGCAAAATCCCCCTCCGTGGGATCGGTGTTTTGATGTCCTTGTGCTTCAACGATTTGTTTCTCTTTCTTAATATGTAGAAAAACCCAAAAGCGAGATGGAACTCAAGTGGGAGCTCAAATCTAGGAAGAATATAATGGTGACGATGGTAATGATGATGGTGAGGAATGAATGGAAAACCCTCTTATTTATAACAAAGTATTGGGATAAATTAGGAATTGGAAAATCATAAATATTATTGACCAAATCAGAATCTAGCTATTAGGTCTGAGGGGGGTAGCTCAATTGGTAATCCGAGATATGTGAAATCATTGAAACTCGAGAGACTCAGGTTCAAATCCTCCCTATTGCAATCTAGGATACAGGGAGGAGGACAAATCGTAGCCCCCCAGAGGTTTACTAATAGTTACGTGTGAGGCACGCTGTTGGGTTCCTTTGGGTCAAAAAACATAATTAAAAAAATCTAGCTATTAGGAATACTTTATTATATTTTTTGGAGAGGGAAAATATTTTCAAAATGGTCCAATATCTTTATCTAGAAAATGGTTGAAGTAATTGAAAAATGAAATGATTTATTAATCACTTTGCAAGGATTAATAAAAATGTGAATTTGAAATAATTACTAAATAATGTTTTAACAACTATTCCAAAAATAAGAATAAGGATAAATAGATAAATAGTGATTAATTTAATTATTCCAACATGATTTAGTCAAATTTATTAAGAAATAATTATTAAGTAATGATATAATAATTATTTCTAGAGATTTTTTTTTTTTTCATGTGTGGTTCACAGATAACCATGGTCACTAGGTAGCCACTACGTCCACGGTACAACACTAGGGTCGACCCCACCTGAAGGGGGTCACACCCCTCGACCTATTTATTTACCTGAGCCCAAGAGCTTTTGGGAATTGATTGTGTGACCTCCCGATTGACGAGGTACTGATTTGACCAATTGAGCTAACTCTTGGGGCTTATTTCTAGAGAAAATTAAATAAATAATGATTTACTTAATTATTCTCATAGGTTTTTTATTTTATTTTAAACAAAAATAATTTAATAAAAATGGTTTACTAAATTATTTCCTATGGTGAAAGTGAGTTTACTATGGTAAAATTAATCCTACATGATGTATTTTGATTGACCTAGTTAGAAATGGTTAGGTGATCATTTTCTAGGTGATAACAACCTTCCACGTTTTGTCTGTAAAAGTAGTTACACAACCTTCACTTGCCAATTTCCCTGTTGAAATTAGATTTTTCTTTATATCTAGAACATGCCTTATCTCCTTTAATAACAATTGGTTTTTATTCTGTTGCTTTATAAAAACCTTACCCATTCCAACGATTTTACAAGGTTTATCATCACCAAGACGAACCTGTCCAAAATCTCCTTTAACATAGTCATGAAAATGTTTCCTATCAGACATGGCAAGGAATGAGTCCCCTAAATCTACCATACAAGCATCAATAATATTATCTAATGAAAGAATCAAAGCATATTGCAACACATCACCTATCACACTTGCTTCATGATTGTTCTCTTGTTATCCATCTCCTTCTTTTCCCTTCTAATATTTGTAGTCTTTCTTCCTGCATTTCCAACACGCTATCACTGATCTAGATTTGAATCTTCCTTTTCTTGACTTACTGCCATTTCCTAGGCTCCTTCCCCCTTTCAATTTTTCTTCCCCTAACCTCTATAGTCAAAGAATTACTTGGTATATCACTGGAACTTTTCTGTCGCATTTCCTCACCAAGGATGGCACCAACAACATCATACAACTTTAAAGTACTAGATCTAGAGATAGAGTTACTAATAGACATAACTAAGCCATTCCGACTTTCTAGAAATGAGACAAGAAATAACAAAGCCCTAACTTCATCATCACAACCTACCCCTATAGAAGTTAATTGACTAGTAATCGTATTAAATTCATTTAAATGATCAACAATAAATCCATCTTTTGGAATCTTCATAATAAATAGATGCTTCATAAGAAGTACCTTATTTGAGATTGAGGGTTTTTCATATAGTTTGGCCAATGTCGTCATTAAACTTTCTATTGTCATTTCCTTTGAAATGTTGAATGCCACTAACGTTGCGAAACACAACTGTATTGTTGCTAGTTACTTTCCATCGAGAAGATCCCATTCTTCATTTGCGATACTCATCGAATTCTTTGATTTTCCTCTCAATGGTGGGTACTAATATTTCTAGTATGGATAATCTTTCATTTTCGTCTTCCAGAACTAGTACATTTGGATGTTAAATTTCTCAACCCTAAGCCTACCATCTTTTGCCATTTCTCCCACTTGAATCAGGAACCCTTCTCTCATGTGAGTCTATCAGCCAAAAACACCTTCAACTCTGATACCAGTTGTTAGAAATTAATTAACAGAGCAATGAAACACATAGAATATTGTGAGAACACAAACATAGAAATGCATAAAACAAGAGAGACACAAATATACATGGTTCACATAATTTGGGCTACGTACATAGAGAAACAACTGGTCCTTCCTTTCATATTATCCAGCAAAATGAAGAGTTACAACCAATAGATCCACTTTAATTTCTTCTTCAATCTCATGTAGTCTCCTTTCTCTTTCTCGCTCAAAATAATGATACACAACCACAATACAATTTCCCCATATAAATCGAGGGATGCCTTCTAGGGAAAAATACCTTAAATTAACATAACTTCTACCATCATATCATCCACGTAATGAATGAACGAGATTGAGTACGAAATCACAATATTTTACAAGGAAAGTTTTCATCTTTTTTTAGCTTTGGGAGTGTTTCCCCCGAACCCCTGTCACGCGGGGGCTCATAAAAATCATCGTCGCCCCCCTTATACCCCTAGTGACGATCATATGAGAAACATTGCCACCCCATTAGGAAAAGAGATTCAATGTGGCTGAAACAAAATAAAACCTATGAACAATCAGGAAGATAATCAGGCTCCACACCCAACAATGGGAAGCTTGGTGTTTACACTTTTGTCATCAAACAAGATACTTAAAAAATTCTTTCCCTGTGTTTAATTCTCAAAAGAAGCATAACATCTGCAATTCCATATCTAAAAGTTGGAAGCCCTATAACCCTCCTTGTATGGAGGGAAAGGCCTTTACGGTGAAAAATGATGATGAATATGTTGATGATGAAATCCATCCGAGGGAAAAGGTCCAAGACTCAAGGCCTCAAACATCTCATGCGATTCCTCATGTGGAGCATGCTCCTTTGATAAGCACAAATATATTGAATAATAATACATCTCGTGCTACATTGAAATGAGGTCATGAGTTAGGTTCTTTGAACTCTAACAAGCGATCTTCTCTAGTGTGCCTTGAGGGTCAACCCAAATTTGGGTGATTATCCTCTCTAGTGGTGTCTTTTTTCCCTTTATGTTTACTTTTCTATTCTTCATATCATTAGTCTTTGCTTTGATACTACTAGATAGTGAAAATTGTACCAAAAAACGAGTCCTGATGGCAAGTGATGTAATTTTTTTTTTATGTTTGATCAATATAATTTTTAGATTTACAGAAAATATTTTACTCTTTAAATATAAAGCACTTATATTTATGTTTCAAATAGATATTAGAAGTTCATTCATTTGAATCTACCAAAATTATATAGTTTTAAATTTACTTTATTATTTAATTTATATCTCTTAACTTATTTTTATTTTTTAATATGCCCAGGGGGCATAGAGTAGATGGTGACAGGGCGTTATGATAAGGCACTCCATGGTGTAAAGGTCACTAGTTCAAAACTTTGTGGGTAAAAATCCATCCATGCTTAGGGTTGGTATGGCCCAAGACAGGTACGATCACCTGGGTTACGACTACTCAAGCCATAGGTTAGGCATCTACTCATCTCAAGACTCACATTACCTAGAAAACAAAAACAAATATAAAAATAATTATATTTATAGATATGTTTGTTTGGGAATAAATATTTTATAATTTCAATTTAATTGTGAATAATTATTAAATAGATACTAGTGATTTAACCCAGAGTAAATATTCTTTATAATAGTCATGATAATTGGTTGAAATTTATTTGAAAGTTAGTTATGCCCAGTTTACTTTTCAATTTAATTAAAAAAAATCATCTCCATAAGTGCCATTGAATTCTTATTATTTATTATTATTTGTTACATGTTTTGTTGAATGTATATATCTTTAACTCATATAGTAATTCTTTTTAGAATTGATGCATTGATAAAATAATTTCCAAAATAACTAATATAGCTAGTTATACTAGGACAACCAATAGACATCAGTCCATGATAGGCATGAAGACACTTACCTCATCATACATCTTGTAATTCCCTCTTCCCACACTTACCCAAGCTTACCAGTCCACTATGGTAAATGTGTGACAAAGAGTTCTATGATATTATTCAACCTCCTAGATCACCTAAAGGAAGTGGAACCGACCAATCAAAATTTTACATACCTTCCCTCAGGTGCTACAGGAACCCCATGATCTAAACAACCAATCCAGGTGCCCAACCCATGAGTAACCTATCCTTTCACTATCACTCCCACTAGCATATAAGGGAGAGACTACAATCTTTTTCAACCAATTTTGTACCTGAGACTGAGTGATTTGAGCCACTTTTTCAAGGCTAGGATCTAGATCATTGCCCATAACTTGATGAGACTTTAAAAAAAAATGACACAAATAAAAAGCTTCTAACATAATACTTGATCAAGGACTTGTCCTAACCAATCTTAACCATGATAAACATTTTGTCGAAGACATTGTGAACATGTAATTTACAGGCTATAAATACATATCTGAGCATAAGGTTCTGATACTTATTTGAAAATTGCCAACAAGATGTAGTTCCTTCTCATAATAGTTGCAATTACATCTATTAGGTCATGCATTCAATATCCATTCATTTACCAATCAAAACATCTTATATGCCATAACTAATATTTGTCATGAAACCATTCTTATAACCAACATATAACCATAATAATATCAGTGATAGAACAACCATTAAATCCACATAATAACAAGTACATTTACTCATAAAATAAAAGGGGAAAAGAGCTATTATTAACTTATGCAAAAGCCAAACAAGCCAGGGACTTCCACATACCACCCAACCATATATTGGGTTGAACAAAAACTTTCTTTCAGCCAATAACCCCTATGCCATATTCAAAGTATGAATGTGGTGTTGGGTTGTGTTATATTCTTTCCACGACTACCCCACATGCGGGGGGTGACAGGGGGGATGTAGCCCCTCTGCACGAGGTCTGGGGCAACGCCCTAGGAAACTATTTTTGGACCCTATATTAGGTGGGTGAACCTACCTATGGTTTTGTGCATGGATTTTGCACATGGTTTTGGGCATGATGATTTTCATTCCATAGTATTTTGTAGATCCAGTCAGGGGAACTATGGTTATGTTCTAATATAGGGTTAATGGATTGAGGTTTATGGATTCTTCGACATGTATATATATGTATTGTAACATTGAAAGAAACATAATGAAAAATCAATCTCATAGTCCCAGTTTTGGGATCTAGGGGAAATCTCTGTGTATATATGTTTTATGTTTTATTCTTTCGCCATTTTTTATTTTTTGTTTTTTAGAATTCGTATGCAGGTAATTTATGTATGGGGTTAGAACCTACATGTGGGACTTACAACAAAACAACCAAGGATTCCTCAGGATTTACTGCAATCCACCAACGGATTCCTAGGCCCAAGCCCCCATCTATACAACTAGGCTTTACCGCAATCTGGATAAGGGATTCCTAGGTTGAAATAAGAAACATACATTTCCAGGCTTTACCGTAAACCAACCACATACCCATACAGGGATCACTAGGCCTATACATGCATGGATTCCTCTAGATCTCTCCACCTAAACCATGAGGAATTTGTCTGTCTCCACCTCTAGGCTTTACCGTATATCCTGCCATTCATCGGTCGAGGATTCCTAGGCCTAGCGAGGCTCCACCCTCTAAGATTTACCGTATATCCCGCCATTCAGCGGTCGATTATTCCTAGGCCTAACGAGGGCATACACAATCTGTCTTTACTGTAATCCCACCTTCATCAATCTAGATAATCCTAGTCTGTTTCTCCTTGATACCACCCCACTCAATTTCGAAACCATCCAGAAATCCAACTCAACTAAGTAAGAGAAACCCCATCACATCATGGCTATCCAGAAATGGAAAGAAAAAGTTGAAAACCACTGTCACTCTTGGCAAGACCCATGCAAATGATATCAAGAGAACCAAATACACACATGCATGTAGCATGCATGCCAAAACTAGCAAGGAAACCATACATGCAAGTAATTCTGATGTAGCCACTAGATCCTACGCTTCCTTGCTTGATCTTTGCTTCCCTTTGGTTTCTTTGTCTTTCCTTATAATTTCTTCCTCTAATGCTAGAGTGCTCTAAGAATACTCCAAGTGTATGAGAGTATGAGAGAGAGAATAGAGAGAGAAATCTCCAAAACTGAACTGATAAAATGTTAAGCTCACAAAAGGTTGTAAAATGATCCTCAAACGTCATTTTATTAATAAGGCCTCTATTTTCTTCAGTTTCCATTAATTTTCCTTTATTTTCCTCCTCACATGCAAATTGTAACCTTTCACCTTCCTTTTCTCCTAATTTCCTTTATTTTCATAAATAAAAGCCAATTATTGCCTCTTGCTTTTTCAAAGCCTTTGCCATTTCCTTTTCAAATTTCCTTAGCCATAATAAACCAAATGAACACCAAAACTAGGATGTTTTTTCGTACATACAGCTTGGAATACATGTCCTATGGCCTTGGTCTTATTTTTCCTTTATTAATTTTATTACATAGATCTTTAACTTGGGGTTGTTACACTTCTCACATTGCCCAATAATAATAATAATAATAATAATTATAGCTTTATTTTTGGTAATTTTTGTGCCCCGTTACTTCTTCTTTTCATCACTTGGTCTTTCCTCTTCCTTTCACCACTTGTCCTACCCCTTTCCTCTTTCCTCTCCCTTAAACAAGTTGTTGATCACTATGTTATTTTTTGTTATTTTTGCTCAGCCGCTCGACTGCTTTGTTATTCTTATCAACTACTCGACCGCATGAGAGTTTGATCATCTAAGCTTAGCACAAGTTTGATCATCACTTTTTGTTTCACTTCATCACCAGACTACATATTTTCCAAATCCATCTAGTGGGTTTGATCGTGTAGGCTAAGCACAGATTTCAAGTGAATTTTTGGTTGTAAGCTAAGCACTTCATCCTCCACTCTCTCTTTGCCTCTGAGTTGTATTGATTCCTTTGGATGCAGAGAGTGTTAAATGACTCACACTCCACACCCCATTTTATCAAATCCTTGAACTGTTCAACTAGGTAAGCCTAATTACATAGTAGTTGTTATAATTATTAGCCCTGCCACAAGCCAGGGATAACGCATTCGTTATCCTATTGACCAGCTATTAGCTTCCTATTTGACTAAAATTGAATGGCAATTCATAAAGTTTAACCTATAAAACAAAATTAATTTATTTTTTGAAAAAAATCAGTTTAATTTATTTGAATTCTAATTGGTTTCAATGGGTTTCATCTTATTTGTGCAGTGATTGTGATGTACAGTCGATTATTACGCCAAATTTGCGCATAAGTTACAGAGATTGGTGCCTTCTGTTTAACATTCCAATCACCTATTTAACATTGTAATCGCTTTAATAGCATTGCACATGTGGCTAAATACTTTTAAAGACTTTGTAACCGGTTGAATCCAGAGACTGTTTTCCGTAATGCATATCCATAGGCGATAGGTCTGGTGCTGGTTGAGGCAACTACTAACTCACGCAAGTCATCTATCTCCTTATTTTACTGACATTTTGAAATTGAGTCCTCTATCATACCATTGGTACGACGGATTTGAACTCCTATTTCGGAACAAGATTAAGTAGTTACAACTTTGATGGGGTTCGTAATTTGGTTTAATGTGTCGAGAAAATTTTCGCTCCACGTCTCTTTATATCAACCTGACCAACTCCCGCAGGATAATTTGTTATCAACCTCTATATCATTCGTGTCAATCTGCGGGTCACTATGACAACTAACAACCAGAGATTTTGTGGTCACGGTAGTAAAACATATGCTAGGAGTCAATACACAGGGACATGAACATACGCTAACATTGCATGCATCGACTTCTTGAATAGTAGTTGCTATCTTTGAGTTTTTAAGTTTATATTTCTTTTCTTAACTATTTCTTGTTGTTTGCTTTATTTGTTCAATCCTTATAAATTGCTGCAAATAGTTCGCACGGATAAGCAATTCATATATTTTATATTACAAACGTTATAAGGATCATATGTATGTACATGGTCCTTTTGTTGAATTTGGAATCCTAACCATTGCACAAAGATGTGGTTTTTTGCAATATTTTTAAAAGAATCTATATAACATTACTTTATAACATAAATTCATGACATGACTTTATCTTATCCTCGTGATGAAGGTCATTCCTCATGTCCATTCACTTGTTCATTCACATTAATTGATGCAATTACATGCATAAAGACTTATTTCATGTTTTTTATTTTTATTTTTAGTTTTACTTAATTTGATTCAAAATGTTTTATGGATAATTCTGAATATTATTATTGTTATTTTTATTATAGTACAACATTTTGCTGTTGTTTTCTTTATTATATATATTTAAGTTAAGAATTGTTATAAAAAATAGAATTAAAATAAAATATTTATAAAATATTTTAATTTTGAAATGAGTTATAGTTTTGTGCATGTGATATTGATCAACCATGGTATTAGTTTATGGTATTGTAACAAATCCTATTTACAACTTAATAATATCCATGGTAAAATCAGATGAATATACATAGTTAAAAATATTGTTATATTGTAAATTTATTATAAGTATTAAATATCAACACAAATGGAAAGAAAGAAACATTGAAAATGATAATTAATTAAAACAATTATTTTATCATATTAAAGGTAAAGCCAAACTACATATGATTGGTGAATCACTTTTATACATCATTACATCTTCTATGTTTTGGGTCCCCATCATCCTAAGTTTAGTTCTTCTTTGTTTTGTGTTATATATATATATGTTGGCATTATGATGCATGTGTTGTCTTTGATGGCAACTGACTTGTAACATAACAAATATATGGAAACTAGAAGAATCCATAGGTCAGTTCAGAGGTGACTAAGTGATTGACAAAATAGGAGAATGATGGGACAAATGTTTGATAACGGTAAATATTTGATGATCTATATGTGTGTTCTTTAATTCCAAGCCGTGTATATGCACAGGTACAAAGAAGAAAAGTCGCGTACATGCTGCCGCACTAATTTAAGAATACCAAGGGTACTTACCATGGTATTAGCCCGCAATATTGAGCACAGTAACAATTACCTGATCTCGTCCAAGATTACCATCAGAACTAGTGTATTTTTGACTCATGGTATTGGCTAAATATCTAACTATTTAAGGAGGTGAAGATCAAAGCTAAGTGTGTGAAAGGGTTTTTTATGAATACTTCAATCTGAAGTATATTTGCATTGTAACGGCCATAGTTGACACATAGATCTGAAATAATTATGCACTGATGAATACAATGATGGTTCAACATCATGAGACCGGAAATGGATTTCCATTGTATGATCTGCTCATGGATTGAATAGATCTAAGTATTGACACATGTTTTTATCTCTGAATATTATGATTTGGGTCTTTCTAAAGTTTTGAAGAGCTACGTAATTTTAGGTAAAAATTTGCAGATCTGTACACAAGTTGGTCTCGGTTAAGTCATGTATACATGCAAGTTCATTTCTTCAAATTGACATACATAAAGGAAAGGTTTCTGTTCATAAATGACTGATGATCCTAATCAATGTTGTTGTATCTCTCTTGTCTATCAATGATGTCCTCTTGTTGATTTGGGTTGAGTGATAATGTCTAAAGTAAAACTAATTGAATGATGAAGTTGAATTTGATTACATGTTGATTGGTTGAAAATATTATTGATGCTACTACCTATATGAAGGTTATGTAAGCTAACAAAATATTTCAGAATAAATCTGGTCAACTCTGTGTCTGATTCAAAATTTCAAGTTTTTAGTATATTGAGATCTGTACGTAGGTTTCTCTACAGAAAAGTGCGGATACACGCGGGTTTCCTTAAGTGAAGTAGCATATACATGTTGGCATATGAATGATCATGCTTTCAATTTATTCTGAGTTTAGTTATGTGTTCTGGTTATAGTGATCTCATTGTTCAGTTTGAAATAAGTTGGTGTTTTCTTTAATTGATCTACAAGTTGTGATGTATTAAATTAGGTGGATCCAGTGTGAAAATTTATGAAACGTGGCCCACGACTGTTACTGAGGGTTGGAGCCTTCAGTGAGGACATTGAAGCTTCCTGCCAGTAGTAGTTGGTAATCAGATCAGGGAGTTAGAGCTCCCTTCTAGTAGGAGCTAGAGAACGAGTGAAGGTTGTAACCTTCAATAGGTGGGTGCCTGCGTACTGGCATGAGTCTGCACTAGTACAATAATGTAAGAAGTTTTTTATATTAATAAGTTTGAAGAGTAGGACGACAACAACGGTGGTTTTCTCACACATTGGGTTTCCACCATAAATCCTAATGTTCATGTGTGTTTCTTATGTGTGATACTTTATTCCTTAATTACTGCCTATCAAATGCCTGATAAATCTCTTACATTCTAGTTTAAGTTTAACAAATAAAGAATTACATGTTTTACAAGTTTACTAAGCATACACTAGTTTCTTTTACAATAGTTTTGTACATATGCGAGTTGGGTTCAGTAAAGTCATGTACATATTTCAGAAAAGAAAATTATTATTGTGAGTTTTTAAAATACTGATTCACCCCACCTCCCTCCCCCTCAATATTTTGGCAACAATTGGTTTTAGAGCAGGTCCTTTAAAATAAGCTTGATCGCTTGAAGGAATATCTCCCAAGATGAGTAATCGAGACATAACAACATCTATCAAACCACCACTCTTCAACATAAATAATCTAATATATTGGAAGACAAGAACTAGATCATATCTTTAGTCCCTTGGAGCAGATGTTTTGGAAATTGTGGAAGGAGGTTACCAATATCCAGTCACAATTCCCACAGATGCAGCAAAAAAGAAGACATATGAAACCAATGCCAAAGTTTTCAATGCAATATTGGGAAGTTTGACAGAATCATAATTTGTCAAAGTTATGCAGTTAAACACAACAAAAGAAATATGGGACAAAATCATTCAAAGCTATGAAGGCGATACCAAGGTAAAAAATGCTAAACTCCAAACTTTGAGAATTTAATATGAAACTCTTAGAATGCATAATGATGAAAGTATTGCTAGTTTCTTTCTATGTATAGATGAGATTGTAAATTGCATGAAAAATATGGGTGAAGAAATAAATGACACCACTTTCGTTGAGAAAATCTTAAGATATCTAACTCATAAATTCGAGTCAAAAGTGTTTTCCATTAAAGAGAAACAGGATCTATAGAATCTTACTATTATTCAACTTCACGGGATCCTAACTGCTTTTGTAATGAGGAAAGGAGGTCCCTCAGAAGTCAGAGAAGTTGCATTTAAAGCATATACAAAAGGAAAAGAAAAGGAAGAACACAAGGAATCGGGATATATATCAGAAGGAGATGAGGTCAACTGTGTAAAGAAACATCAATTAGGCACTAGAAGGTTCAGAGGTAAGCTTTCCTTCAAATGTTTTTCTTTTGGTAGAGTTGGTCATTATGCTACTAAATGTCCCCATAAAGACAACCATGACAAATGGAAGGATACTGCAAAAGGTAATAGGAGACGGTTTGACAATAGAAGAAGTTATTATACTCATGAAGATAGTGATGGCTTGTCAAATAGTGAAGAAGGAGAATCTGATCAAGATCTTAAATTACTCATGGATTTTGAGAAAAATACTAATGTGTCTAATGATAAATTTGTGGATGCTTTAGAGGAAAAATATTTCTTTGAAGAAATTACTCAACTCAAAATTTGCTTGGAAGAAAGAAAAGTAGCCATTGAAGCATCAACTCATAGAAAATGAAGAGCATAATGAGAAGTTAGAATGTGAAGTAGTAAGTCTAAGAAAGGAACTTGAGGAAATAAAAACTCTGAATCTTAGATTTTCTAAAGGATCTAAAAATTTAGATGAAATTATCAAGGTAAAACACGCTCCTCTTCTGAAGACAAGTCTTGGATACACTAGAGAAACATCTTAAATAGAAAACTCTTCAACCACCACTAGAAGTTATCTAAATGCATCAAAATCTAGTCAGCAAAGCTTAAGTCGTCAATAAAAGAATAAAGACATTCCACAAGTAAATCATGTTCACTCTAATCCAAGGATGAACAACAACAAAAGCACCAATCAAAAGGTCAACAATAACATAAGATTCTATGATCACATAAATTTCTTCTTTAATGGACAATGTTTCTCATGTCATAATTTTTGTCATAAGGTTGCTCAATGTGTTGCCTACAAAACCTTCATGACTAGAGAAGCAAGAAAACAAAGGAATGAGACAAAATTAAAGAAGAACACTTATAATAACTTCTCACCTCTTAAAGATGAAATTGAATGATCATTTTTCAATAACTTTAGACATGAATAATTTGAATGCAGGAGCAAATTACAACGAATATCTCAAAAAGAGCAAATATCAACAAATTCTAAGGTATGGAAAAGGAAGGAGTTACAGTCTGAAAGTTATGGCATAGCATTGTTTGCAGAAGGATAAGAAAATCAATGGTGTGTTGATAGCCAATGCTCAAAACAAATGACATGTGATAAAGATAAATGTATTTCATACAATGATTTAGAGAAAGAAAAGAATGCCACTTTTGGAAATGACTCACCTGTTGTCATTAATGGTAAATTTTTTGTTTTTCTAAAAGAAAAGGTTAAAGCTGGTAATGTAATGTATGTTGATGGATTAAAGCATAACTTTCTGAGTGTTAGCCAAATGTGTGACCAAGGAAATGAGATGGTATTCTAATCAAAAGAATGCGTGGTTCGTGAATTTGACACAGGAAAGACCATAATAAAAGGAACAAGAACCCTAAGAAATCTGTATATATTGAAATGTGGCCAAGAACAATGTTACCTAGGAAAGGTAGAGGATAATTGGTTATGGCACAAAATGTTGGGACATCTAATCTTCTCTAAAATAAGACAATCAAGCAAGCTCAAAGATGTTCGTGATCTACTCAACATCACCCTACCAGAAAGTACCATATGTAAGTAATATCAATTCAGTAAGCAAACCAGAGTTTAATTCAATTCCAAAGAAGGATCAGAAAGTAAGCCTCTTGAACTTATACATACTGATTTGTGTGGGCCAGTAAGGAAAAAGTCACCTTGTGGAGAACAATACTATATCTTATTCATTGACGACTTTTCTAGAATGTGTTAGATCGTTGTATTGAAACACAAAAATGAATCATTTGATAAATTTAAAGTCTTCAAAGCATTAGTTGAAAATGAATTAGATCTAAAAATCAAATGTCTCAAATATGACCAAGGAGGAGAATACATATCAGATGAGTTCTTTAATTTTTGTGAACAACATGTGATGAAAATGTGAATCTGGGGGTTGCCCAAAATCCCAATTTCTTTAAAAAAACAAGATCATGGACCTGTGGGTTATGGCCCACTCAATCTTTTCAGAAGCCTTTTAATCAATTTACCATGGATCTTCATTAAATCTAGCATCATGTAATATCTGTGAGAGCTCCCATCTACCATTCTTCGGATCGGGCCGGAAGCGTTGAAGAGTGTTGGCTCTGCTCCCATGCGCTGCACGCTGTATCAGGTTATTTTATAAACTATCACACCTCCTAAAACAACAGAACTATTAAATTCTTGGTCGCTGAAACTAAACCTTCCGCTCTTGGACTCGGGCTGCCATTCAAGCTTCATTTCCAACAAACCATGTTTAACGTGAGCAAGATTCAAGGACACGTCCTGAAATAATCGACCATTATTTTGCTGGACGTTCCAACTATCTTTAGCGAGGTTGTTATTACTGGATTGAGGCACTTCTTTCTTTCCATCTGTCTTCTCTCGAATAAGAGGCTTTAGGTCAATTTTAGCTTCACCAAGGAAGTCCTTTCGTTTGAATTTCGGTGCTTTATCCTCATCAAACACTTCGTGCAAAATCCGAACGAACGATTCCTTCACATCCTCACAAATACCCACATATAACAAAGACACAATATTGGATCACAATATATAACAATTAAACGATATTAGATCGCCATCGATCTAGTAAATGGTCGATGGTCGATCAATAAGTTCGCAACACTCAATTACAAACCATACACACACAGGCGTTTACAACAATAAAACATAATATCATATATTATGCAAAACAGTTACATACTAAGGCCTTTCAGCCTTAGAAGCGAGCTCACGCTCAACTACATTTTACTCACGCAGTTTTTCCTCACAAAAACATATATCCCTCACACCCTATTACATTACATTTATATAAGATGCATTAGGAAGAATTGATAAGATCTTCTCCTAGTTTTTATACAATGAACGCTCTCCAAAAAGCGTGCATGGTTGTATCCATCTTATCCGCTTTAAATCTGCTTTAACTTATCCACTTTAAATTCACTTTATATGTATTTTCCGGCTTTAAATCCACTTTAAATGTATTTTCCTGCTTTAAAACAGACTTTCCTTTGTTCTGATCCTCTGGTCCTCGTTTGCTTGCTTTGGTGCTGATTGCTCCCGCATCAGACTCCCGAGGCACAAAAATTTATGACCTCCTGGTCATATGCTTCTGGTCTTCATAATATCTTCAACTTGTGAGCTGCAATCAACCTCTGCAACAACAAGTCCTCCTTGCTGCCTCTTACCTCACCAAGCTCTCCTCTAGACTTGGTCTTTTGGTAACCGCTCTAGGCTATTGCAATATTCTCACCTTCCTCTGCTGCTACCTCCTTCCGCAGAATCTTACTACTCTGATATCACCTGATGAAAATGATAATTTGGGGGTTGCCCAAAATCCCAAATTCTTTAAAAAACAAGATCCTGGACCTCTAGGTTATGGCCCACTCAATCTTTTCGGAAGCCTTTTAATCAATTTACCGTGGATATTCATTAAATCTAGCATCATGCAATATCTGTGAGAGCTCCCATCTGCCATTCTTTGGATCGGACCGGAAGCGTTGAAGAGTGTTGGCTCTCCTCCCATGCGCTGCACGTTGTATCAGGTTATTTTATAAACTTTCACACCTCCTAAAACGACAGAACTATTAAATTCCCGGTCGCTAAAACTAAACCTTCCGCTCTTGGACTCGGGCTGCCATTCAAGTTTCGTTTCCAACAAACCATGTTTAACGTGAGCGAGATTCAAGGACATGTCCTGAAATAATTGACCATTATTTTGCTGGACGTTCCAACTATCTTTAGCGAGGTTGTTAATACTGGATTGAGGCACTGCTTTCTTTCCATCTGTCTTCTCTCGAATAATTGGCTTTAGGTCAATTTTAGCTTCACCAAGGAAGTCCTTTCATTTGAATTTCGGTGCTTTATCGTCATCAAACACTTCGTGCAAAATCCGAACGAATGATTCCTTCACATCCTCACAAATACCCACATATAACAAAGACATAATATTGGATCACAATATATAACAATTAAACGATATTAGATCACTGTTGATCCAGTAAATGGTCGATGTTCGATAAATAAGTTCGCAACACTCAATTACAAATCATACACACAGAGGTGTTTACAACAATAAAACATATTATCATATATTATGCAAAACAGTTACATACTAAGGCCTTTCAGCCTTAGAAGCAAGCTCACGCTCGACTACATTTTACTCACGCAGTTTTTCCTCACAAAAACATATATCCCTAACACCCTATTACATTACATTTATATAAGATGCATTAGAAAGAATTGATAAGATCTTCTCCTAGTTTTTCTACAATGAAAGCTCTCCAAAAAGCGTGCATGGCTGTATCCATCTTATCCGCTTTAAATCTGCTTTAACTTATCCCCTTTAAATTCACTTTAAATGTATTTTCCTGCTTTAAAACAGACTTTCCTTTGTTCTGATCCTCTCGTCCACGTTTGCTTGCTTTCATGCTGAGTGCTCCCGCATCAACATGGCATAAAAAGACAATTTTTTATAGCTACAACTCCTCAGCAAAATGACCTGGTTGAAAGAATGAATACAATTGTTCAAAAAATGGCTCGTGCTATGCTTGATGAGTTTGGAACTCCTGACACCTTCTGGGGTGAAGCTGCACATACTGCAATAAATATTCTCAACAAGGCTCGTGTTTGTGTGAATAGTGATAAATCTGTGTATGAGCTTTGGTATGGTAAGCCTCCCACTGTAAAGCATTTAGTGTTTTGGAAGCAAATGTTTCATCAAAAGTAATGATGAAAAACTTGGTAAGTTTGAAGCTAGAGTAGATGAAGGAATACTTCTTGGTTACTCATCTAGAAGCAAAGGATATAAATGTTACAATAAGAGACTTCGGAACATTTTTGAATGCATTGATGTTGTGATTGATGAAGCATGCACATATCCAAAAAAGGTAACATCAACAAAAGAGGATGATGATGATGAATGCTTTCCCACAT
The DNA here is from genome assembly GCA_000404065.3 of Pinus taeda. NCBI lineage: Eukaryota > Viridiplantae > Streptophyta > Pinopsida > Pinales > Pinaceae > Pinus > Pinus taeda. The sequence continues at coordinate 27,374 of APFE030741721.1, forward strand.
CAAATCGAAATGATATAGAAAAAGAAACTAATGAAGCAGAAAAAGAAGACACATCAGACAAAGAAAAGGCTCCATCCAGGTACGTTCAAAATAATCATCCAGAAACTCAAATTCTAGGAGAGAAGGAATCTAGGGTACAAACAAGAAGAACCCTTGTAGGATCTCCTAGTTATGTAGATTTATTATCCATCATTGAACCTCAAAATGTAAATCAAGATAGTACATATGAATGTTGGGTTAAGGCCATGGAAGAAGAACTTGATCGAATTGAAAAAAAATGATACTTGGGAATTGGTTTCAAGGCCTCATGATAAAAATGTTATTGGGACAAAATGGATATTAAAAAATAAGTTGAATGAAAATGGAGAGGTCATTAGGAACAAAGCTAGACTTGTTTGTAAAGGTTTGCTCAACAAGAAGGTATAGACTTTGAAGAAACATTTGCACCAATAGCCAGACTTGAAGCCATAAGAATGTTTCTTTCATTTTCAAGTTTTTGACATTTCAAAGTTTATCAAATGGATGTAAAATTTTATTTCCTTAATGGAGATCTAGAAGAAGAAGTATATATTGAACAACCAGAAGGATTCATTTTGGGGAATGATGAAAACCTTGTATGCAAACTCAAAAAGGCTTTATATGGGCTAAAACAAGCTTTGCGAGCATGGTATTATTGTCTTGAGAAATATCTTCAACAACAAGGTTTCACAAAAGGATCTGCAGATAACAACTTTTACACAAAATTTGAGGATGATAAACTGCTAATTATTGTTGTTTATGTCGATGAAATCATCTTTGGCAGTAATGAAGAGTCTATGAGTCAAAACTTTGCTTCTCTTGTGTAGCAAGAATTTGAAATGTCTTTACATGGGGAACTAACCTACTTTCTTGGTCTATGAGTGCAACAAGAAAATGATGGCATCTCTCTCACAAACAAAATATCTTAAACATATGTTGAAGAAGGATGGGATGGAAGATTGCAAACTTGTATGTATTCCCATGATGACAGGATGTAGCCTCAGTTCTAATGATAATTCTCCCACAGTAAACCAACCAAAGTATAGGTCTATGATTGGAATTTTCCTTTATCTAACAAGTACCAGACCAGATATCATGCATGCAGTTGGGATTTTTGGACGTCTCCAAGACAATCCAAAGGAATCACATCTTCAGGCAGTAAAGAGAATATTCAAATATCACTAAGGAACCCAATAATTTGGTCTATGGTATCCTAAAGATGCAGATCTTACCATTCATGCATACATAGACACGGATTGGGCTGGAAATGTTGATGACTAGAAAAGAACTAGTGGATGTGCATTTTACATGGGGCCCTGATTGGTATCTTGGTTCAACAAGAAACATAGTTCCATTACCTTATCTACAACAAAAGCATAATATGTGACTATTGCATCTTGTTGAACACAACTTCTATGGATGATGAAAACATTACAAGATATACAAATCAAATGTTCTCCACCCATCTCCATCCTATGTGATAATACAAGTGCTATTAGTATTTCGAAAAATCCTGTTAAGCACTCCAAGACCAAGCATATTCCAATTAAGTATCACTTTCTACGAGAACAAGTGCTTGAGATATGTTCCCTCCAAAAAACAAGTTGTTGATATATTTACTAAACCTCTTCCTAGAGAAGCATTTGAATATCTCAGACATAAACTAGGAGTTGTCTCTGCCTCATTTTGTTGTTAATCTAGTCTGTTCAATGTAGAGGTGAAAATTCATAAGGTTTCTTTCTATACGCGGGATTCATGAAGTATAGTCGCGCATATACGTGAGTTTCTTTGCAGATAGTTGTGTATGTTTTTATCTGATAGAAAAATAGTGGGAAAGAGTCAAGATCGGCCTCTGACAGGCTACTGACAGCTATGATTTAATTTTTCTTGGTTTGGTATTGATGGGCACAATTTCTGATATGTTATTGAGTTATGTTTTTCTCATTGATATTTATCTGATTGATGAATATGCTTTGGTGAATGAGATGTTGACAATGAACAGGTAGCACAGGTTCAGGAGGAGCATTAACCTTGCAGAATATAATACATTTTTGGCATTATGGTTGCTGAATTAGGTTACCATTAAGATCATTTGGTCTCATTTATTAATGTTATATCTGTCATTTGATGTAAAGGTTAGGTGGATACCTATGATGTAATAATTTTCATATTCAATCATGTATGGACTTTTGAGGTCATTTCAAATATGTAATCCCACTTGGTTTGGTGGTAGTGTAAAAAATGTAATTGCACTTAGTTGGGTGGTTGATTCAAATATGTATCCCCACTTGGTTGGTGAGGTTACATCAAGGGCGAAGAATTGAACCAATGACTTAACATATAGCTTTGCATGTAATCACTTAATAATGAAGTAATAACAATTTTTTTCGGCTTTAGGATTTTTGCATGTTTCTTTGCTTGGAAAGCATTTGATTGAGAAATTGTTGATGGATTAATATTTTGATATTTGTTTTTCAATGTTTGGAAGTTCAATCTTTTACATGTTTCTTTGCAAGATGGAATTTAATTGGCAAGTTTTGGATGGAAATAAATTAATTATTTTATTTTTATTTTTAATATATGTTAATTTTTAATATATTATATTATTGCCTCTCCCAACTAGACGTTTCCTATAAATTTGGGCAATTTGGGCAATACTTCTAGCGGTGCAGAATACTCATTCCATTGCAAGTACCCGCTTACCAGAAACTTGTGCAACATATATCTCACTTCGCTTGCACCTCGGGTTTTGTTGTTTTCCTTGTCATTATCTCGCTACTTTTTCTTTTTCTCCACCTCGTATAGGGATATTTTCATCTATTACATGTAAATTAATTGTGAAGGAGATAGTGGAGAAGATTAATATTAAGTGTTAATTTTAGTTGTTCAATTTAGGTTTTTTCTGCCAAAATTACATTATAATTTATTTGTCAACTCGTTTCAAATCAAGAAATGTAGTTCATAGTCAATTTTAATAATAATAATAAATTTTATTTTATTTAATAACTAATTTTAATAAAATTTTCATGCTGAATTTTATCATTAATATTGATAATAGAATTAATATTAATATTAATATTATTGGAATTCAAGCTTCTATGATCCATATTATAATGTATAATTTTTTTTTGGAAGAATTCATATTGAAGATTGGGGTCCACACGGTTTTAATCTTTCATTTTATATATATATATTTTTGATAAAGTAAAAATAATGGAATATTATTAACCCTAACCTCTCTTTCTTTGAGTCAAACATAACTGTTTTCTTCTCGCTGTTAAGTTGACATGTGTTCCTATTTAACCCTCTTCGTGGATTCATTTGGTTTGAAACTCGTCGAGCCACATCTTCAATATGACTTCTTCCTAAAAAAAAATTTATACATTAATATTAATATTAATATTCACAATATTTTTTATAATAATACATTAATAATAATATTAATTTTAAAATATCCTTTTTGAAAGGTTATAAATATCTAACACCACCCTGTTGAAGGGCTATAAAATATCTAACACCACCCTGTCAAGCTATCCAATCAGTAATAGAGTTTAAACAATGCACCTAATATCTGCGTTGACGTACAGATTTGGCCCCTCCTTCCCTATCTCGAGATTCAAACTATCCTCATATTCTTGCGAAAATTTGTAATGAGTTGTTGAGATATCTAGCAAATATATTCCTGAAAATATCTACCTGAATATATTCCTGATTATGACATTAGTTATTGTGATATGAAAGGAGTTGTCTATAATGCGACTTTTTGGAGATTCCGGTGACGGAATCCGGCGGAAGAAATGAGGTTGAATCTTGAGTTTTAGCAGTTAAAATGGTTTTTTAACTGCATATTTGGATTCATCGCCCTGAAAAACCCCTGGGAGCCATTGATTGTGCAGAAACTATCTATCAAACTTGGGATTCCAATGAATTGCTGCCGGATTTTGACCAGAAAAATCCGCCGGAAAGTCTTTCAAAAAGTCGCGTTATAGACTACTGCGATATGAAATAAAGCCATTACTGGATTCGGTAAAGTTCCACTTGGCTTATCAATATCATACCACTTTACGTAAAATCGTCTTATCATTCGTTTCTAAATATATATGACGGATTTGAAAATAAAAGTTCTTCTCTGCTTGCATTACATCAACGTTGCTTAAAACTTTATTAATAATGATAAAAATATCAATAATACTTTATTAATAATGACAAAAGTATTCATATAAATTGTAAGAGATTTTCGAATTATGATAAAAAATTTTAATTATTAAATAGATTATCACAAGTTTTAAAAAAATTATGATTTATTTCATGATATTTTTTATATAATATTTTTAATTAAAAATTCAAAAAATTAAATAATTACTTTTCAAAATTAATTAAAAAAAATATTCTAAAATATTTTATCATATTTTAAATCCCATATTCTAAAATATTTTATCATATTTAGAATTTGGTAAAATAATTTAAAACTTTTGTGTAATAGTATTTGGATCATGTTTTTTAATAGTGAAAATGAATTCAATATTATCAAATATTTTTAGAGCACTCAAAATTTTAAAATTTAATAACTATAATTTAGATTTACAAAAATCTTTACCAATTTTATCAAAATCTAATTAAAATTTCCATAATTTATACAGCAAAAAAAATCAAATTATATTAGAAATTCTGGGTAACAGAAAACTCCTCTTAGCATTGTGTCACATTGGAGTGGGACACTTTCTTATGTACACTAGGGTATCAACGAATTAATTAACTCTTTTTATTATGTACACGACGGTATTAACGATTAATTAACTCTTCTTTATTTGTTGTCATATTGGTGAATTTTATGCCTGGAAGTAGTAGTAATTGTTTATGGGTATCAATTTTTTTATTAAATCAATTTATTTTTTTGTAATTATTAAGTTATAGGGGAGGAAATTTGAATTTTGAATTTTTAGGTTATTTTAAAATATGTTATTTTAATTACTAATTAATTAATTTTTATAAATATATTTTATATTATATTATTATTATTAATTATAATATGTATATATGAGTTATATTTATATATAAAATAAGATTTTTAATCATGGAGATTATTAATATCCAAAATAAGTTTTATTATAATATTATGGGCCAATATCATGGTTGAACAATACCAAAAGCCCAAAAAACCTTAACTTATTTTATATAACACTTCTTCATAGGATATACTTTTTTAATTAATCAATTTAATTAAAAGGACAAAATTGTGTAACTACTCTTGAGATACATCTCAACCTTAATTTGTGACTAGTATTAAGAATATTCTAAAACATTATATGAGGTCAAATGCCTTCTTTTTAATTAATAACCATTAGTAACTAATTAAAATTTTAAAATTCATATTCCAAAATAAAGACATAGTTTTATAGATTTTAATAATTAAAACTGATAACACTTCAAAACAACAAAATATATATTTTGCTATCCAATTTTAAACCAAATTAGGGTATAAGACCCCCTTGTTTGTGGGACAAGGGGGACACCTCCAAAAACCAAATTGATGTATGTGGCCCCTTTATTTGTGGGACAAGGGACACACCTCCACACATCGATTTGATTGCTAAGTCTACAAAGAGATACATACTATACCCTTTTGGTTTTGAACCTGTGACCTCTTAGGAGGAAACATATCCTCTTAACCATTAGGCTCACTCAAGCTATATTTGTGTTTGTGTGTGTGGATTGTTACTTCAAGATATAATTGTTATTTCAAGATTAAAATATATACTTATAATATTACAATACAATTTTTGTTTATTGCTTATATATTTCATTATGTAGCATTGTGGTGAAATATCTATTGATATAATAAAAATTGATATCTATTAATTTTATATTTCATTATGTCGTCTTGTGTCTCATTATGTGGTATTGTGTTGACATATATATTTATATAATCTTGATGGGGTGTTAAATTTGAAATTAGGGTTTCATCAGAAGGAGTGTCGTTCTCCCAAGAATCTTTTCCTCTTTAAAGCACGACAGAGGTAGTTGAGCTTGTCTCGTCGTTTTGAATCCTTATATACGTAATGGACAAACAATGGTATTAGAGCAATGTGAGCTGTGGTGAGTGTGTTGAAGAATGTAACTAGGTTTGGTCTTCATAATTGCACTTGAAGTCAAAATGTATTATTTGTCAAAATGAAAGATTTTATTATTATTATTATTATTATTATTATTCAATTGACTTGTTAAAGCATGAGTTTCATGCTTGGGTCAAATATTATAGGTCAAGCCTCCATTGTATGGTTTAGATTATTGTCAAAATCAATTTTTTTATTGGTTAAAATACTCCTCCATCATCAAGTCATCCTCTTCAATGACTCCTTCAAGTCAGCCTCAAAGAAATAATCTTAAAATGATTCATGTCGGCCTACATCAAATATTCATGTCTTCATGGTTCATGTTGGCTCATTTAGTATGGTCATACCACTATAAATACAAGCCTAGAAGCTCACATTTCAGAGGGACAAAAGCTCACATTTTTTCTGAAGAATAGTTTGGTTATCACAAAAGAAGAAGGTCGCATAAATCACATAATGACAAGTTTGGATCTCTCTGAAATGAAATGTGGATATCTGTGACATGAAGCTCGAATTATCACATGTTCAATAACTCTGTTTTGGTACCCAAGCAATGAAGAAAGGCATATTTACAGTGATGATGGTTTAGTCTAAATAAAGGGTATAACCATAGTGATAAGGCTCGATGTTACAATGGAGAAGATCTCGGTGAAATCTCTTAGTATTACAACAGTGATGAGATTTTACAATAGTGAGAAGGATTCAGTCTCTTCATAGTAAGAAGGTCTTGATGCGAACTCAATGACAGGAATTTAGTGACATGAAAGAAGGATAGCTTGATGGAGGTAGTCTCGAGTCTATGTTGTAAGTGACTTGTTCGTCTCATCTTGAATGTACCAAAGGAAAAATTTGTGACTGGGTTTTTTCCCCTCGAGGGGGGTTTTTCTCTGGCAGCGTGCCTACATCTTATGTCCTCTTGTATTTGTTGTTTAGCATTAGTCTTGATGATAAGAAAAGATAAATTGAAAGATCTAATAATAATAACATAAACATCACAAGATAATGTCATAGTAGGGAAAAGCGTTTTAACTCCCAACACTATGGATTTTGCAACATGTAATTAGAGCTATGGTCAAAGTCAAAGGTAGTTTGAAGACAATTTCAATGACTATGCAAGGTTCCAATATGTATCATCAAAGAAGCTGGTCAATACCCAATGCAAAATTAAAAACTCTGTTATGATATCTATGCTTCAACAAGTTTAGTATTATGTAAACATAGTTTGATACAGTATCTCTCACAGTTCAGTGCTATTATAAGTCCAATGTTACTACAGTTTGATGCTTCCAATATTCGGTGATATAAACACAGTCTCGGTGCTTCCACAGTAATATGATCTCGTGAAGAAGAATAACAAAGATACCAAGATCTAATCAAGCAAATTTTTCTTTAAGCCCATTCCTATCATTTTTGCAGATACAATCCTAATATTTTCGCTGAAGGCACAGTTTCAAGCACTTCTTAAAGGCATTGAAATTTTGGTAAAAAAATAACAAATATTTATCTTCGTTTTATGTAACAGAAATAACTTTGGTGCTATGTTCAGCTCTCCCACATTTCTATACCACAACCTCAGTAAGGGTTTGGTTTCACCACTGTGAGAAGGTTTACAATGTCAACAACAATGAGAAAATATTAATGCATAACAATGATTCTATTACAGTAACACTCTCATAGTGTAAGGACTTCGCATCACATACACAGAAGTTCGATTAAGGCACTTCAAAATTTCAATAATATTACAAGGTGACTATCATGCTACTTTAGTTTGAGTGTCATTCCATTTCAGTGCCACTGCAACACCTCAGTTCAAAACCTTCACATGCCTTCACTTTTGGTAGTATCACAGTAACAACATTTCGATCCTATTAATAATTCCGCGATGGTGTTACAATGATATGGTCAAAACAGTCAGTCTTCCACTCATTAAAGAAATAGAACTGACACAGCTTCCTATGGAGATATATCAAGGATCCGATTACAAGCTCAAAGGAGTAGCTTAAGGTAAATCAAGTATAAGAGATGATGACGTAATACAAAGAGAACACTTCAATAAATCATTATCAGGTTTACCAATGAACATCTCCAGGTATGTCTCAAACTATACTCCTTACAATATTCTCTTGATCATCTAATTTTTTGAAGTTTTCATTACATTACTAACATCATTATGTCCACCTATATTGAATCATATAATGATTCTTTCTTTGGGTGATTCATCACTTGATAAATCTACCTCCTCATATTCTTAATTGACTTTAAAGAACCATATATTGTTTCTCTGGAAAGCCCTAACCTAAGGGTATGCTGATAATGTGTGAAACCCTAGCCTGCTTAGGGTTATTGGAAAATGCTATTTGAATTTTTTGATGACGATGTCATGCTTGGAATTTTGTTATGATCATGAAATCTTAATTGTTAGGGTTGAATGATGTTTTTTTGAGATCCAGAACCTTTAAAATTTTAGGTATTGTAGGGCTTGGTTTGCTATGAAACCCTAGATCTTTAGGGTTTGGTTGGGTTTATAAGAAAAGCCCTTGTTATGGATTTAGAGTCCCAGGAATGAAACCCTAGGTATGTGTCAATTGGTTGAAACCCTAGCTTGGTATAGGCCAATATATGTCTAGCATATTAATATTTCCTGACATATGATGTGCTTATGATATGCTGATGAATTCCTAGATATATGTGTTGAGCTAAGTATTAATGGTCATGAAGTCTTAGGGTTTTCCCTAGTAAATGTTTGATGGTCTAGGATGATGTTGTTTGGAAATTCTAGGGTTTAGCAACTAAACCCTAGTAATACTTAAAATTCTCTAGTATGAATAGCCATTTGGAATTTATGAATATATATAGTGATTGTTGATAATTTGAAGATGGAAATCTAGGGTTTACATTGAACCCTAATAGATGTTAGTCATGATGCTATTTAAGATGTGATTGGTTTTGATTTATTAAAGCTCATGTATGAATCTAGCATATGTATGAAATCTTAGTGAAGAGTCTAACATATGAATTATAAAAGCTATTAGATTTGCTTCTAGGATTTGCTATATGAAAGATTGTGTTATGTCATTGAAACCCTAGATATAATAAGTTTTATATCTTAATGAGTTGTGAATATGATTTAGGGTTTGTAACAAGACCTGGGCAAGAAGTTGAATTATTGAAGTATAGTCTCTTGTTGATTATGTTTGTAAAATTCTTCCGTCATTATAAGATTTTTCTATAGCTAACTTCATGCATCTATAATTTTGGTTGTACTTTCTATCTAAGTTGTGTAGGTACACAATATTTAGGATGGTGAAGATGATCAAAAGAAAAGGTATGATGTGAATGGTAATGATAACTTTAATAAGAAGGATGGAATCCACAAAATATTTTTTGATTATGAAAAGAACAACCTGATCTCCCTAGGTTAAGAGGGAGCCTGGATAGAAGAGATCTCCCTGAGTTTAAGAGGGAGCCTAGATAGAGAAAATCTCCTTGGTTGAGAGGGAGAGCATAGTTTTGATTGGAGAATGAAGTTTGAAGGATATGTTGTTGTATGTGAAGGTGAAAAGGAAAGATTTGGTTGATAGGTCTACTTTGTAGAGAAGCAACACCAGGAAAACCTCGAAGTTTTGTGTTTATTTATGAATATGTAAAAGTATATTATTGATTGGGGTTGTGTATAAATCTCTAAAAGGTTTTGATAAAATGTTGGTTACCAACCAGTTTGATCAGGAGAGATTTCTTGTCCTTGATTTCCCGGATCAAGGAGAGGCTTTTGAGTGAAGCATTTCCTAGAAGGAAATCTGGCCGACACTTTGTGTTGATGTCTAGATCCCAAATTAGGGAGGGTAGCATGGGTCATAGAGCTCTGACCATGGATACACACCTAGGTTGTTGGGTTGATGGCTAGAAAGTAGGCCTCATGGTACCTAGAGATGCTAAAATCTTGAGTCCATATTAGTCCCACCCGGATAGGTTTCGCTAGTAAGGAATCTAGTCCATGGCATTGCGAGGCCTAAATTGTTGAGATACCAATGGATATGTTGCCTTGGTAAAGAATCTAGTCCATGTCATTGCGGTGCCTAAACCTCTTCGTAGATGATGTGTTTTGAGATCTTCCATGTACCTCTTTGATTATATGTAAAAAATGAGTACCTCCCTAGTTAAGAGGGAGTGTTGAAGAATGTAACCATGTTCGGTCGTCATAATTGTACTTGAAGTTAAAGTGTAATATTTGTCAAACGAAAAAAAAAAAAAAATTTTATTATTATCCAATTGACTTGTTAAAGCATGGGTTTCATGCTTGGGTCAAATATTATAGGTCAAGCCTCCGTTGAAGGCTTTAGGTTATTGCCAAGTCAATTTGTTTATTGGTTAAAAGACTCCTCCATCATAAAGTCAACCTCCTCAATGACTCCTTCATGTCGGACTCAAAGGAACACTCATAAAATGATTAATGTCAACCTACATCAAAGACACATCTTTTCATCGTTCATGTCATCTCATTTAGTATGGTCATATCACTATAAATACAAGCTTAGAAGCTCACATTTCATAGGGAAAGAAAACTCACAATTTTTCTAAAGAATAGTTCGGTTATAACAGAAGAAGAAGCTCACGTAAATCACAAAATGGCAAGTCTAAATATCTTTGAAATGAAGTGTGGATATCTCTGACATGAAGCTCGAATTATCACAGGTTTAATAACTCTGCTTCAATACCTCAACAATGAATAAAGGTATATTTACAGTGATGATGGTTCTGTCTAAGTTAAAGGTATAACCACAGTGATAAGGCTTTTTGTTACAATGGAAAAGATCTCACCGCAATCTCTCAATATTACAACAATGAGAAGGATTCAGTTTCTTCACAGTACGAAGGTCTTGATGCAAACTCAGTGGAAAATTCAGTGACATGAAAGAAGGATGTGTTAATGGAGGTAGTCTCGAGTCTATGTTGTAAGGGTCTTGGTCGTTTCATCTTGAATCTACTAAAGGAATAATTTGTGACTCGTTTTTCCCCTCGAGGGGGTTTCTTCCCTGGAAGTGTTCCTCCATCTTGTGTCCTCTTCTATTTTTTGTTTGGAATTATTCTTGATGATAAGAAAAGATAAATTGAAAGATATAATAATAATAATGTAAACATCACAAGATACTGCCATAATAAGGGAACTAATTTTAACTGCTAGCATTGTGGATTTTCCAATAGAGGATCGACCTCCTTATTTAGTTCCAATTTGTTGGTAAATTTTTGGTTCCATTCTTGTTCTTGTTTTCAGGCAAGTGTGAACAGACTCTTCTCTCCTTTAGAATGTGCCTTCAATGTCCTTATTGTTTGGGTGAGTGTTATCATTTATCACAAGTTTCAATCTTCAACTGCATGTCCGAGGGTATGTTTTGTGCAAGTATGTTCAGATTTTTAGTTTACATGGTCTTTGGATGGAAATTTCTCAGTTGGAAGAGGTGAGGGTTTTCATTTGGGTAAAATTGGCTTCTCAATTTAAGAAGTACCCAACGACTATTGCTATGCGATATAGAAATTTTTTTTAGTTGTTATTATGTATAATTGTCCTATGTATGGGGTTTTTAGGTGGAATAAGTTTAGGGCACTCCTATAGCCTCTCTATTTTAATCTGTCACAAGGAGGTTTCATGGTTTATTCAAGTTTTATGCAATTTGGTGTGTCATGTTTCTGGGTTGTGGCGAGCTTTAAAATTTGTTTTCTTTTTCTCCTATAGTGTGGAAATTGGGTGATATTTTACTTGTCTTTAGGTCAGGAGTTCACAGTTATGTGTCTTTTCTTGTGTCTCGCCTTATAGCTAGAGTTTATTTCAGTGCTTGTCCTCAATTTTATTTTGCGATTACAATTATGCCTCCTAGACAGAGGATGAGTAGGAGAATGGGTGGTGGGGGAAATCTAGGGTACAAAATGGCTCACCATTTTGCCTATGATTCTGTTGCCACCTTCTTTGATGTTTTTCTTCTTGAGGTCAAGAAGGAAATATTATTGCTGGAATATAAAGAGGATGGAGACTGACCTTATCATTCAGATTTTGAGGTGGTGGGGGAGCATATGTAATGGGTTCTTGATCCTGGTAGATTCAGGAAAATATGACTTCACCTCTAGAATTCGTCCACTTTACACCAAAAAATGGCTACCTTGTTGTAATTAATTTTCAAAGATAAACAAGTGGAGAATTATAATGTATTCTCCTCTTTGGAGGACAATAAATGCGTGCTTGAAAACCAAAGCTTTTTTTAGGAAAATGTTGATTCTCATTTTACCCACTTTGAAAGTTTTCTAGTGAATGATTTTGCCTTAGGCAACCTCACTGAACCTCTGGATGATAGTGCTCAAGCACTGAATACAATATCTTCTAATTGTGAATAGTGTTGGTGGGTTTCATATATTTTTTCCATCAATTTTGGTATGGTTTCTTCAAGTATTGTTCTTTAGGTCTTCATGGAGGCCAAGCTTATATTTTGGATCAAAAGTGCTCTGTTTTATTCTTTTTGATGACAATTATGGATTTTCTCTTTTTTTCATGGTGTTGTGTAATGTTGGCTCTTCTTGTGCATTTCAATTATTTGTGCATCATATTTTTTCTTTATGTTGAACAACACTCCCGCAAGATTGAAACACAAGTTTTTTGGTGCATATTTGTATCATCCCTGGGAAATATTATGGTCCTTATAATGTCATATGTTACACAATTGGCTCCTTTGTGTTATGATTTTGCACTGGTCCTGATGTTTTGATCACTTATTTAGCATGCAAATCGCTTGACATTTCAATCTCTTATTGAGCATGGATATACTAAGATGTGTCAAACTCTCTATGGAAATTTTGGGTGATATATTTTTTATTTCTTCTTTATGTTCAGACATATTGGCATTGTTGGAAGTAAAAGAAGGCCTAATTCTAGGAATTCATTTTAGTTTGAGGAATATTGGGTGTGGAATTAAGTCGGGTCACAAAGCTTTTATGCTAATTGATATGTACATTTCAAGTTTTCTTGTTTGATATCCTCGCGATATGCATTAAGCTCTATGAAAAATATGTTGGTTTTGTATAGTCATTGAATAGAAGAGCATGTCTCTTCTATGTGAACTTGCCTCATGAGGACATTTAAGATATATTAATCTCTTAAATAATGCTGGAAGGATCTAGATATGATAGCTTTGTAAACTCTTTTTTGACTATGAATATACAATGCTGCAAGATATATATTCTATATATTATATATATATTATATATATAATTATGATTGATATCTATATCAAATCACAAAAGAAAAAAAAAATTACAATATTTATTTTCATTTTACATTTTAATATTGATTTGTAAAGTTCGACTTGGCTTATCAATATCATACCAGATTATGTAAAATCGTCTTATAATTCGTTTCGAAATATCTATGACGGGTTTGAAAATAAAAATTATTCTCTTCTTGCGTTACATCAGTGACCTGTGCCATCCAACCCAAAGCCATGGCAGTAAACCCAAAGCCATGGCAGCAAAACCCACACGGTCTGCATGCGTGCAAGATTAATGAAACCCACAAAGGCTGATGATGTGACATTGATTTACACTTCACAAGTCATGGTTAATAAAAAAAATTATCAATTGATGACCAAAATAAGCTATGAAGTGCAATTTCACTACCAAATTCCTTATGAAATGGACAATATCTATCCACCATGTAGAACTTTTACTCACAAGTTAGATAATTTTACATTCAATTTGAAATTTTTTTATGAATGGTTTTGGAACAAGTTATGTAATTTGTAAATTTTAAAGATATTGATAACAAAGTGTTAATTATTTCCCCTTTATAAATATACCCATTTTATGAATTTTCTCTTAAATACAAATTTTGTTTTTTTTCTTCATAAAATTTAAACCACCTAGAACAGAAATAAAGTTTGTTCAAATTTGGAATACACTAATGTGCTTTGTTTATTATTATATTAAGGTTTTATATTTCTATGGTCCTACATAGATAAAGTATTTCACATATATGAAATAATTCATAAATAAATTTTAATGTTTTATCTATTTGTATCTATTTTATGGTTACACAAGGTTTGCTGGCACCCTTTATTTTAATATTAATTTATTTTTTCTAATTTTTGGATGTGATTATTATTCAACATACTCATCATTTTTGATGAATTGAAAAGTTCAATATATTAATAATTTTTTTTTTTAATTCTTCATTTTCTCATGACTTTTACCTTGACTCACAAATTTTTACTGAACTAATGGTCCATTTTGGCCTATGAATATCTCAATTCTCTACTCACATGCACTCATTATTAATGTTAAATTATTTGTGAGAGAATATTTTTGTACATAAGTACCAGCTAGATTTATGAGCACTCTATTGTCGTGAGACGTTAGAAATGTGTATAATAGAATATGCACAACACAACAACTTACAATCTAATAGAAAATTCTTAGAGAATAATAAAATACAATAGTTATAATAAGATTTTATTATAAATGATTTTATCTTTTATTTTGTAGGTGGATACAATATTTACATATGATTACATTGTTAACCCAAGAAGGAATTAAATGATTTTACAATTACTTTTATTATACAAATAATATTAGAAAAACACTCTAACATTCTTACTATCCAAATAGACATGACATATCCAATGCAAAGTTTGTCAAGTAGTTTTAGTTGTCAACTAATTTCTTAAGCAAGAATACATTATCTTCTTTATGGATGAAACATTTTTTTAATTTAACTTTGAAACCGATGTTTATGAATTTTAAATCTAAAGATATGTGTTGAAAACTATTTTTCAAGAAAAAAATATATTTGGATATAATTATTTTTATTGTAGATTTGTTTTACAATTTAATATAGGAGATGTGGTTATATATATATATATATATATATAGATAAAAGTGTAAATTTATTTATTTGCACATATATTAACATGATTTATTTGGTATAGCATGATCATAAGGGGAAAATTTCTTTATATTTATTAACATGGAAGGCAAGAATATTGATAGAGATAATTTCCATGGGAATTTAATAGTGAAAAATTAGTCATATAAAATAGCACAGTAGCAAGATTGAATTTTTATTAATACTAAAAGGATAAGTTTTCAAAATTTTATTTTTGATAATCATCGGATTCTAGGTTATGCAGATAAAAAATGAAAGTTAAAAATATTTCATTTTTATTAGGGTTACATTTATTGTAATTAAAAGTAGCCAATAAGTCCACATGGGGTAGCTCAAGCATCACTGGCCGTGGAAATGAAGTCTCACCGAACTAGAAGTCTTGGGTTCAAATCTTGGGCTACCCTTCCCCCGTAGTGGGGTATGTAATGGACATGAAAATCGGAGAGTCCTACCAAAGCTTACAAAAAAAAAAAAAAAGTAGCCAATAAAATTTTAAGAATGAAATATGAAAAATATTATAATCTATTTATTACATGTAATTTAAAGAAAAAAGGAATATAAAAATATGAATTGTTTAACATAGAAAAAACATTATAAAAATTACACCCTAGATGTGATTGATTCCAGAGAGGTCAAGTCTTTTTCTAAGCTTTTAATCAAATTTTAAGTTCAAAATATATTTATGCCTATCTAAATTAATATTTATAGAATTTACACATTGATAAACGAACCTATATTTTATATAAACCTTATACTATAAAAATTGTTTTCATCATTTTATTTTATATATACAAGTATTATTCTTTTATAAATAAATATATAAAATATAAATCTTATTCTATCATTTTTATTTTATTTTATTTATCATCTAATATTACTATCTATATAACTAATTTCTGCTTAATTATTACTTTTTCTTCTCAATATATGTTTTCTGACTAATATATTTTTCCCGTGTCTCACTACTAAATTTTTAAATTATAATATTTTTTATTATATAAAAAAATATATATATATATATTATTTAAAATTCCTAATTACTCAAATTTTGCCTTCCAAAAATAGTTAAAATTCCAAAAGAATGAAAAGCCAAATTATTCTTGCAGGCCACCCAATGGACTTTAAATTATTTCAATGAGTACAATTTGATGTTATTTATGCTGTACACATAGAACCTGGTCAGGAGCAACCTACATCGATCTACGAAATACAAGTTTTCTTGATTTTTGCTTTCCAAGCTTGCACTTCTCACTTGTCTTTCATTTCACATTAAATGTTAATTTGTCTATTTTTTAATAAATAATAAAAATAATATGGGTAATACAATAATAATTAACAATGCAGTGCATTAAATTCAGTTTTTCCATTATTACACAATAAGAGGTGAAACATTTCAACCAATCATATTTGAGATAAATGAATTTAACTTTTATTTAAAAATAATAAATTTAATTTCATAATGTTAAATTTTGGATAAATCTTAATTTTTTTAGTCAAAGGAAAACTAATAGCCACTCAATGAAAAAATGAATACATTATATCCCCTGCCAAGGACACCTATAATAATATGCACTCTTAGTTAGGTTTTTCTTTTAAGAGTGTAAGGTCTTTTTCTATTAAATCTAATAATTAAAGATATGTGTTTTTTATTAAAGGTTTATAATTTTAAATTTTTATATTTTAGAGTAATGCCATAATTAAATTAAATGATTGGTAAACTTTAATAAGTATCAATTCGTGATAAACATCAAAACACTTAATTTATAATACATCACATGTTTACGAGATTAATAATAATAATTAACTAAATTATAACACACACACACACACACATATATAAGTAAGATTCTTAATCATGGAGATTTATCTCCACTCAAAAATGGTATTTATTCATATCTGGAACTCATTCTCAAATGTCAATTTCCTTGAAATTGAAGCTCCAAAAAAACTTCCAAGTTACCAAAATTGTTTCCAACCAATAAAGAAATGTTTTATTCCCATTCTAAACTCCCAAAAACACAAACAAAAAAAATAATATTAAAAATACAAATTATGATTACCATACAACTATACATTTTACCCTTTCCAAAAAAAAGAACATTGAATTCTTGTAAATAAAAAAAGAAAACTCCTTTTTATAAAAAATCCTTTCTATAATAAAGTTACTCTCTAAATAATTTTTATCTTTAAAGAGAGCTTTGCTCAAGTTTTCAAGGTCTGTTTATTATCAAATTGTTTTAGAAACCCTTGTAGCAACCCAAACTATCATTGTGTTTGAGTTCAATGGGTATGTTGTTTGTGTGCCACATTCTTCAACTAGCTATTAGATCTTTGTAAAGCTCCCATTTCGACAATTACTACTCATTAGGGGTTTCTCCTCAGATCTTGTTCACGATTTCAAGCTTTATTAGAGCACCAAGTGAGTATACCTCATGCATGCAACACTTGTGTTTTCAGGGTAAGCAATTGGGTGCTGCTACTCCTCTCTCAGTTTACGAGATTGGTAAAGATGTCATTGTTTTTATGGTTCTTTGTCTACAAGGGGGAAATGGAGGTAAGCCTTTCTCCTCTAGGACTGGTTCTTAAAAGGATGTCATTCACGCTCAGCCCCCCATAAGTCAGACCAGACTCAAACAACTTTGGGGTCATTTTTCATGGAAAAAATAGAGGAAGCTCCCTCCTTAAAAATATCTCACTTAGATCTGGAGGACCTTCATTAGGTGTATTCAAAGACAACCCTAATCTGTTGTTTTAATGGCTTTTGGCTCTGCACAATCGATCTCTACCAATGGATCCAAATTTTGTATGGACTAAGAATTGCAAGGTTATTTTTTTCTCAAGCGCCTTCTTCATTTTGTTATTTAGGGAATCTACAGATGATCATAAAGCTTTATCTAAAGGGCCCTAGTTTTTGGGCAATGTTCAATTTTTTTCACCTTGGTTCCCAGTTTTTGACTCATCCACAATTGTCATTACCAAGATGCCAATATGGGTTAGGATTCCAAATATTCCAGCTCACCTATGGCGCTACACAATATTTTAGGGAATTGGAGACTATTTAGGCCATTATCTTACTATTGATGTCTCCAATGAGTGTTAGAAATTAATTAGCGAAGCAATGAAACACATAAACTATTGTAGAAACCCAAACACAAAAACACATAAAACAAGAGAGACACATATATACGTGGTTCACCCAATTTGGGCTATGTCCACGGAGAAACAACCAGTCTTTCCTTTTATATTATGCAACAAAATGGAGAGATACAATCTACAGCAGATCCACTGTAATTTCTTCTTTGATCTCACACAGTATCCTCTCTCTTTCTTACTCAGAATAATCATACACAACCACAATACAATTCCCTCATATAAAATGAGGGTTGTCTTCTAGGGGAAAAACCATAAATTAACATAACTTCTACCATCATATCATCCACCTAATGAACGACCTAGATTGACTACGAAATTACAATATTTTACAAGGCTGTTTTTCATCTATTTTTATCTTTGGGGGCACTTCCCCTAAACCCCCGTTGGGCGCGCGTGGGGTGGGGGGGGGGTTATCATAAAAATCATTGTCATCCCCCTTGATGGTTATCATATGGATGTCGTTTCCGCCCCCTTAGGAACAATGATCTGCCACGGCTGAAACACAAGAAAACTTTTGAAAAATTAGGAAGATAATCAAGATCCACACCCAACAATTTCCCACATGGAGAATGATTATATAAACTCCATCGTTGCTTCACTACTTGGGAAATGACTCCACTTGGACCTGGATGATTCTCATCTTCATCATCATTGTTGAAGGCCAATTTAAACTAAGCAAAGGCTCAATTTCCCCCTGGTTACAACTTTTGATAACATATCTGCAAGATGTTGGCTATTGTGTATCTTTTCTAGCTTCAACTATCCATCTTCCAACACTGAACCCATGAAATGGTACTTGAGTTGTATATGTTTAGTCTTGGAATGAAATGTTAAGTTCTTTGCAAGTTGAATGACACTCTGACTATCACTATATAACTCGTCCATCTCCTACTTATTTCCCAATTCATCCATAAGCCTTTGTAACCAAATCATTCCTTTACTAGCCTCTATAGCAACAAAATATTGTTCTTCCGTTGTTGAAAGTGCAACAATGTTTGGAAATTTTGAGACCCAACTAACAATTGTTTCACCTACAATAAAAAAATTGTTATGAAATTTACAGAAGAGAGATAAATTATTATTGATATTTACAAAGATTTACAGAGAGGAATACTAAAATAACCAGCAACAATACACATAATACTTATCCAGGAAAAACCCAATCCAGGGAAAACCCAACCCAATGAGATCTCATTAGAATTATCCAAAGCCTTTGCCGATTCGGCCAAGTGAGCCTTCACCACTCACCTCCAGGCCTACATTACAATGAAGTATTCCCAACCTTTTATAGGATCCATTACATGCAATACCACAGACCGTAATACCATGGGTACAATATACCATGTGCCTGGAACCACTACTATTTAACCAGGTCAACCATGACTCAAGCAACAAGTCAATTTTACATAACAATTTCCCCCTTAAACTTGACTTGGGTTTCCTTGACTAAATCCAGCCAAAACCTACTAAGTGGGACAATCCCGCTCACTCTAGCCCTTACCCCCTTCAAATTTTTTACCCAGTATTTATTAACTCGACATCCCACTATTAGCTAGGTCTAACCCAAACTTTACCAGTAATTACCCAAGGGTACGCATGCCTTACCAGGTCTTACAACACTATGCCCATTTACATGCAAATTATCTCTCTCTCTCTCTCTATATATATATATATATTGTGTACCCTTGTTGTTGTCTTTGTACATATGACATCAATATCCATATAAAAAGAACCCATTTACTGAATTACATGGGTCACCGACCATTATAACTGCGAGTTATGTATTCATTCTTTTTAGGTACATGGTTCATCAATTAATTAATCCATGTGCACATATCCTCCTAATCCACTGAATCTCTCATGACCCAATAACGTGCAGCTTTGCTTCACAATCTATGGCTTTTGGTCTAGATCTACATGCAAAACTCAATTATCTCTCTATCTACTAGGCCAATATAAACCCTTGACAACAAAAGACGCCCTTCCGAAGCCAACTTAGCTCTGATACCAGTTGTTAAGAAATTTATGGCAGAGAGATAAATTATTACTGAGATTTACCAAGATTTACAAACAGGAATAATTAAATAACCAACAACAATACACATAATATTTATCTAGGAAAAACCCAAATTCGGGGAAAAACCCAACCCAATGAGATCTCATTAGCATTAGCCAAAACCTTTGCCAATTCGGCCAAGTGAGCCTTCACCGCTCACCTCTAGGCCTACATTACAATGAAGTATTCCCAACCTTTTATAGGCTCCATTACATGCAATACCACAAACCATAATACCATGGGTACACTATACCATGTGCCCGAAACCACTACTGTAGAACCAGGTCAACCATGACTCAAACCTCAAGTCAATTTTACCTAACAAACATAGCCTGTGGTTCTCCTCCTGTTATCCCTATCACCTGACATATCTGCATCAACATATCCCTGTAGAGCAATGTTTGATCCACCAAAGCATAATGCTTGATTTTCAGTACCTCTCAAATACATAAGAATCCAATTCACTGCCATGTAATGCTCTTTTCTTGGATTGTTCATATACCTACTTACAACTCCCATTGCATGTGTAATATCAGGCCTTATGCATACCATTGCATACATTAAGATTCCAACTGCTGATTCATATGGAATTTTACACATATAATCCATCTCTTCTTGATTCTTGGGACACATCTCCTTACTTTGAAATGGCTAGCCAAAGGTGTACTAACTGGTTTTTCATTCTACATATTAAATCATTCCAACACCTTTTCTATGTACTCACTCTGAGACAATGTTAATTTGTGATTTTCCTTGTCTCTAGTTATTCTCATACTAAGGGTTTTTCTTGTAGCGCCCAAATCCTTCACTGCAAATGAATTTGGCAATTTTCCTTTGAGCGCAACTATTTCCTACATGTTAGACCCTGCAACAAGCATGTCATCTACATACAATAGTAATATGATATAGTTGTGATCATTTTTCTTTTTAAGAGAAACACAAAGGTCAGAGTGACATCAATTATAACCTTGTTCAAACATAAACCTTCCAAATTTTAGATACCATTTCCTTGGAGCCTGCTTTATTCCATACAAACTCTTCTTTAATTTTCACACTAATTTTTCCTTCCCTTTGAACTCATACCCTTGTGGTTGCTACATATATATTTATTCCTCCAAATCCCCATGGAGAAAGGTTGTATTTACATTTAACTGCTCAAGATGCAAATATTCTTTTGCCACTAGAATTAAAATAGTTTTGATTAAAATCAACTTTAACAACAAGAGAAAAAAGGTCATCAAAGTCTATAACTTTATTTTATGCAAACCCCTTCACCACAACTCTCGCATTATACCTGTATTTAACTCCATCTTCTTCCTTTAGCCTATAAACCCATTTATTCTACAATGTTTTTAACCTATATGTAACTAGCCTAAGTCCCAATTCTAGATATGCATCAAGGAGTCCATCTCTTCTTCCATAGTTTTTTCCCACTTCTTACTGGTTTCTAATTGCATTTCTTCTTCATATCTTTTCGGTTCACTAGAATCAGTCAACAATACATAATATAATGAAGGAGAGTACCATTCAGGGGGTCTACTTATCCTGGTATATCTTCTAACACTACTTTAAGGTGTTTGAGGTGCATGTTGTTGTTGTGGTTTTTGTCGTTATTTTGGCTACTGATCATTATGATTTTCAAGGACCTTTACTTTTTCTGTTATTTTAGAAGGCACTATGTATTCTTTGTTTTCCTTTTCTTATTTCTTTCCCTACATTTGGTCCTTATACAATACCTTTTCATTGAATATGACATATCTGTTCCTAATGATTTTGTGATTTTCATACCATATAATCAATAGCCAAAATCATTAACACCATATCCAATAAACGTACATTTCTTTGATTTTTCCTCAAGGATTTTTCTATTTTCTTGATTAATGTGGGAAAAGGCTTCATAACCAAATGTCTTTAAAAATGAGTAGTTTACCTTTTTACCTGTCCATTCCTCCTCTGAAGTACCACCATCCATGGAACTTGAAGGCCCTCTATTTATTAGATAAACTGCAGTATGTACAACATCTTCCAAAAATTGTAAAGGTAATCCTGCATGCAATCTCATGCACCTTGCACTCTCCAAGATTCTCCTGTTCATCCTTTTTGACACACCATTTTCCTGTGGTGTTCATGGAACTATCTTCTTTCTGTGAATTTTGTGCTCTAAATAGTAGTTATTAAACTCTTCGCTACGATATTCACCTCCATTGTTTTATCTGAGACAATTCAACTTTCTTCCTATCTCATTCTCAACCAAATATTTCCATTTATTGAAAGTATCAAAGACATCAGATTTATTCTCAATATAATAAATACAGTTTGCCTAGTTGCATAATCAATAAAAGTAACATAATAGCAAGAGCCACTGAGAGATGATACTTGAGCACGTCCCCATGTATATGTATGGACAAACTCTATTTTTTCTCTTCTTCTCATTCCCAAATTTAATAAATTTGACTCTCTTATGTTTTCCATAAACACAATTTTCACAGAAATCCAAATAAACATGCTTCAAACCAGGCAACAAATTTCTTGAGTGAAGAAAATGCATCCCCTTCTCACTCATGTGCCTGAACCTATGATGCTAGAGTATTGTATCTGCTCCTGTGGAGGTTAATGCATTAAAAGATTTAGAAATACCATTGCATAAATACAATGTACCAACCTTTTCTCCTTTTTTATTACCAGGAATCCTTTAGTGACCTTTATTAGTATGAAAATTCTTTGTAAGTGTACCCAAAATGCTTCACTTAAGTCATTGGTAACAAATGACCCTAATAATAAGATGTGGCTATTTAAGCTCAAGATCTGCAATGACAAAATAAGAAAACATCGTAGTAAAAAGATCATATGGAGCCCAAAACAAAGAACAACAAGAAATAACTAATCTAATAACCCAATAGAATCTTTGAATGAATAATATTTTTATTAGAAAACACCTAGTGAATATGATTTAAACATGGTTCTGCAAAATCCCTCTCCGTGGGATGGGTCATTTGATTTCCTTGTACTTCAACAATCTATTTCTCTCTCTCAATATGCAGAAAAACTCAAAAGAAAGATGGAACCCAAGTGGGAGATCAAATGTGGGAAGACAATATGGTGACGATGATAATGATCATGGTGAAGAATGAATGGAATACCCTCTTATTTATAACAAATTATTGGGCTAAATTAGGAAATGGAAAATAATAAAATATTATTGACCAAATCAAAATATAGTCGTTAGGAATACTTTATTATATCTTTTGGAGAGGGAAAAGATATTCAAAATGATCAAATATATTTATTTTGAAAATGATTGAAGTAATAAATAAATAGTGATTTATTTAATTATTCCAAGGTGTTTTAATCAAATGTGTTAAGAAATAATTATTAAATAATGATTTAATAATTATTTCTAGATAAAATTAAATAAATAATGATTTATTCAATTATTCTCATGGGGTTTTTTAATTTTAAATAGAAATAATTTAATAAAAATGGTTTACTAAATTATTTCCTATGGTGAAAGCGATTTTACTATGGTAAAATACATCCTATATGGTGTATTTCGATCCACCTAGTTGGAAATGACCAGATGATCATCTTTTTGGTGATAACAAATTGTCCCCCAACATACGAGCATCACGAGAAAACTATATGACCGAAATACGTCGTAGGCTACACTTCCACGAGACACCAAAGGGGATTCAGAGAGAGAGAGAGAGAAAGAGACACAATTGAAATAATGCAAGGAAGGATAGAGTAATGGAGGGGGTGAGACCTACTAAGCTATTATAAGTCTTCTTTTATTTTGGATTACATGATCTCAAATGAGGTGGGGGAGGTATACCCATACCCACTGAGATAACTAAGTACAAATAAGAATGGTGTTCCTAGCAATGTGGTAATGAGCTACAAAGTACATGATATGCTCGCATCAATGGGCAAGAATGTGATACAATAATACAATGAGTCCCATATACATAATGTGTTTGGAAAACATAGGCTAGCACTGAATACAAACACATCTGTTGGTCTGAAGTACATGAGAGATAATGCCCCTCAAGCTAACATGGTGAGGGAAAATCACAACCAAAGAAGTAGTGCTAAACAAGAAAGGGCTCTGAAGATTTGAATAGATCATCTGAAGAATACATGCATGTTGTGGGCACTGCAAGTGGCTGAAACCGAACCCATCAAATATTTGGAACTATATTTGAGGCTGGATCATGAGTTGTGGACATCCACGCATGTGGAGGGCTACCAGAAGCGCCACCCCTCATGAGGTATGGAACATCTCACACACACCTAGGAAATGCTGGTACAATCTATTGGATCACTCGACCATCAAGTGTACGATTCTCAATTGTGTGATAATGAACTAGAGTCAAGCACGCAAGAAACAACAAAGACAAAGGGAAAATATGATTCCATTTTATTGATCCGAGGCACAGAAAAATGATGAAAGAAGGAACCAACGTACACCATCCTCTAGACTACTCTGCTAGAATCAATGTGCTAAAGTTAACATCAGGGGCCCGCGAGAGTTGAGGCAATGAGGATTCCTCAACAAAGGCATGAGGGTCATAGCAATGTGACTAATGGACTAACATCAGGGATGATGATGGAAGGATAAAGATGAGAGGAAGAATGAAAACTCCCCTTGTCAAAGCATGATATGCATGATTGACTTGGAAATGATAAACTCAATTCCAGAGGAGATGGTCAATTACTTGGACAAAGGATTTTCAAAGACAAAATAATATAGATGGAAGCCAAATATGAGCACAATGGCATAATGTCACAAAAAGGGGGATGAAATATTGTAACATGACTCAATGGGACTCTGAACGGACTCCATGGATGCAAGAGTGACTCATCTCTAATGCTCTTTATAAGGGTGACTCATCTCTAATGCTCTGAACAAGGGTAACTCAATGATGCTATCACATAGGAAAGGCTTGAAGGGGACCATAAAAACATGAGTAATAATGGTTACTCATGACAAAACTTGACACATAATTCAACGAGTGCAAAGGTAAAGTGGTACCAAACTACAGGTGACTCACATGAAGAAATTCAGTTTTGATGGGTGGAAAAGTGAGCCCTCATGGAAAAATGGCTTCCTGGTGGAGTGTCAAATTACCAACAAAAAAAAGAAAGAGAGCCATAATAGAACTCAGTGAGAGATTTTCAACGGTGTTGATGGTTCGTCAAACTAAGCTACAGTTTGATTGCAATGGGCAATGGAAAAACTAGGATTTTTCTTATAAAATGGCTTCTTGCCCCTAAATCCAATTTAGTTGCATAGTGAGATGTTGGAGAATTTAGAGAAGAGGAGAAGGGCCTAAATCTTGAGGATATAGTAGCATGCAAATTTAACATTGGAATTTAGAACTACAAGTTTTAACTAGGTGACCTTACTTTTCTAAAAATAACCTTAATGCTCCTTGGAAGGATGGTTCCTGGTGAAGAGTTAAGGCAATAAGAGTACGGGAATGAACTCTTATAGGAGGTCTAGAATCATCCCCGCCCACCAAGTTAAACATGGGGATTGGGTGGTAAGTGTGGTATCACATAGGGTAGAATATTTGAAGATATGCTATCAAGCGTCTATGATATGTGATGTGTATTTGGCCCACCGGAGAGGCTAGTAGGAAAAACTATCTAAGAATTGAAAGCATAATCAACCATACCTATATCATTGGGTTCGAGGCCGAGACTTATGTTAATCAAGTGAGAAGGTGGCTAGTGGTGCCATGTTACCCCCAAGCATGAGATGCTTCGCCCCAACATATAATGATGGAGGGGAGTGATCGAGTATGAAAAGGCAGGAATTATGCCCCTAGCTATATGGGTTTGTGGAGCACAGTTGTGTTCGAAGTTCTCAAATAAGGGATTCGAGAATTCAACCCTATTAGCAAGAGATCCTCCCGAGGATGATGAGGAGATGTAGGGGCATCTGTTCCCCTGGTATTTGTATGTATGGTTATAGCATGTTATGGGCATGCCAGATGTATTTAGAATAGTGGACTCTAAACACATGTTATGATGGTATAATGCATGGTGTTGTGTCATCACCATTTCTTGTTTATGGTTGCATTCTTGTGGGAAAAATGTATAGATACAGTTAGAGAAAGGAAATGGCAGATTACCAAACTTGCTTGGAACTTCAAATATGGATCAAATGGACTGAATTTGTGGGTTCACATACATGGTGTCACTATACCAAAGAGTGGCTTCGGATATAATGAATTTATGTTCACCTAGACAAAACTATGGTTGAGCAACAACAATGTCGAAGGGGCTGGGTTGTTGATGTAAGATGGAGGAATGATTAAGTGGATCATCCCTAGAGTGATCTGAAGTGATATGAAACTCTAGAGGTTCTTGTAATTGGGGAAGAATAATGGCACTAAAGTCAACATGACTAGATGCATTATGAAGGTTAGGGAGAATTTTTTCTCTTGGACTCTCAAAAGTGGATGCTCCCTTACCTAAAAATTGTGTATCAATGTAATGGCCACAAGGTGCGTGTGGTTCGAAGTAAGGGGTGATTGAACCAATCGAACTCACCATGGATGAATCCTTTGGATTCCACAGTATATTGATAATGTATTTTTTATGGAAAGAAGTATGCACGATGGTATATATCATCCCAAAGATAATCAGGGGTGGCCATGGCTTCCATGATGTCTTCATCATAATGAAATATAGGCAGGTGGGAGGAGGAGGGACCACATGATGAAGAGGAACTACTTGAGGCATATTCATGAGAGAGAAGGTTCACATTTGCATCGTAAAAAAGGGGATATAGATGACTAGTACATGTAACATCTACCAATATTGAGACCGAAGTTTTCACCGAATAAGGTTCGACCGAATCACAATAGGAAACTCCAAGAGAGTCCCAATATATTGATCCCGTGGATGATGACAGGTAGAGAATAAGAGTGGAACTATTCTTCATATCAACATTAGGAGGAAGAATCATAATGGTGGGTTGGGAAACCCCCTATTTTAGCATAACAGTGGGACCAGAGCTCACAGGTAGAGGGGAAGTGGAATCACTACGAGAAATATCTAACTCATGAAGAACATGAAGTGTTCTCCAAAAATATTTGGGACGGGGACAATCATGGGTATAATGGCCATAATTATCACAGAAAGCACAGGGTTGATTCGTGTGTAAGGAATTTTTCTTCTTATCTGACCCGGGTAAGGTGACATGGACCTCAGGAACGATAGAGTTGGGAAAGGTATTGGACACCACATTCTTGATATGAGGGAGCTTAGGACAACTATTGGTGGCATTCCTAGCAACATCACACAAAGCGCATGGAGGAGAAGGCTTTGGCGGTTTTGGAGGAGCGGGTGTTGCTTGGGGTGCCTTATCTTTGGGTCCCTTTTTCTAGGCTTTACCCCCGTCACCAGATACTTTCACAATAGGATTGGCTTCCTATTGAGGTTGTTTTGGAACTGAAGAAAAGGAAGTGGTAGGAAAAACAGGTTGAAGCGGGGTCATAGTTGTGTAAGGTTTGAGTTGATTAGGAGGAGTGTTTGTAAGAGGATCAATGCACCATACTGAGATCCCTAAGGTAATATTAGGTATACATGTAATGTTGGGTTGTGTTATATTCTTTCCATGACTAACTTACGTAGTGAGCCGGGGGATTATAGGGGGGGCGGAGCCCCCCCTTTGTTACGCTGATTACGCAATGGGGGGGTCACAGGGGGGTTTGAGGGGG
>APFE030741724.1:2606-55070 GCA_000404065.3 Pinus taeda
TTTAAGTCCAAAAATGTTATCATTAGAAGAGATGTAAAATTTGATGAAAATAAATCGGCCTACGAGCCTAGTTCGGCGCATGTGCCACCTCTCTCTATCTCTTCTACTTTTGAACATATTTCTTCTTTAGATGATGAAAGTGAGGATGACAATCCTCCCCCACCTTCTCAGGATCCTCCTTCAGCTCCTTCACTTCCAAAATGGGTCTGTGCTACTCGGAATGCAGCAGGTAATCTTGCCAGTGATCCTACAGATCAGCGTCGTACACGTTCTCAGTTCGAAAGAGCCTCTTCTTTATTGGCTCAAGTCTCAGCAAATTATGATCCTGACACCTTTGCAGAAGCTTTAGGCCATCCAGATTGGAACGCAGCTATGAATGAAGAATATCGTTATTGGCAAACGATACATGGGATCTTGTTCCTCTACCAAAGGGACGAAAACTTGTTAGATGCAAATGGGTTTACAGAACCAAGTATGGACCAGATGGGAAAGTTGATAAACATAAAGCTCGTCTTGTTGCTAAGGGCTTTTCACAAGTTGAAGGCCTTGACTATACTGAAACCTTCTCCCCTGTTGCCAAAATGAACTATGTCCGCCTTGTTCTTTCCCTTGCTGCCTCTTTCAAATGGGAAGTCCATCAGATGGATGTTAAATCCGCCTTCTTGCATGGGAACTTGCATGAAGAAATCTACATGGAACAACCTATTGGGTTTATACAAACAAACTCCAGCCTTGTATGTGGTCTTAAGAAATCCCTTTATGGTCTCAAGCAAGCTCCTCGGGCTTGGTATGCCAAAATGGATAGTTTTATTTTAGAATCTAGCTTTTCTAGGTGTCATTTTGACAATACTGTCTACACCAATAAAGAGGGCAAGTCTCTTATCATTCTTGTTCTTTATGTTGATGATCTTATCCTCACTGGTAGTGATCCCAACCTTATTAACCATGTGAATTCCAACCTTAAAAATAAGTTTGAAATGACAGACTTAGGACACTTACATTATTTTCTTGGTCTTCAAGTCTTGCAATCCAAGGAAGGTATTTTCCTCTCCCAATCTAAGTATTCCTGTGATCTTCTACGCTTTTCTCACATGGAAGATTGTAAGCCAGCTCCTTCTCCCTTTCAGTCTAGAGTCAAACTTTCAGTCTCTTGTACTTCCCCTGAAGTTGATGCTACCTTATACCATCAACTTGTAGGAAAAGTTTTCTATCTAACCCATACTCGTCCTGACCCTTCCTTTGATGTTGGTCTTGTTGCTCAGTTTAGGCAAACCCCACGTGAAAGTCATTGGAAAGCAGCTAAAAGAATACTTCATTATGTTCGAGGTACAGTTCAGTTTGGCATTCATTACAGTGCTAAAGCATATCCTCTATTGGTTGGTTTCACTGATTTCGATTGGGTTGGTGACCCTGATGATCGGAAGTCTACTGCCGGTTATGTGTTCACTCTTGGTTCAGGACCTATTACATGGGCTTGCAAGAAACATGCTGCCATTTCTCTTTCTTCAGCAGAAGCAGAGTATTGTGGTGCCATAGAAGCTAGTAAGGAAGCCTTGTGGCTTCATCAGATCCTATCAGATTTTGGCTTTCAGCAGTAGCATCCAACTACACTTTGGTGTGATAATCAAAGTGCCATTCAGCTTTGCAAAGATCCAGTTCAGCATCAGCGTAGCAAACACATTGAACTACCCATGCACTTCATCAGAAAGCTCATTCATGACCATGTTCTTGAAGTACAATATTGTTCAACAAATGATCAAGTTGCAGACATCTTTACAAAGGCTCTCACAGAGGCGAAGCTTACTAAACTTCGATTTATGGTTGGAGTTTAGGAAGTTGTCACTAAGGGGGGATAGGCTCTAGTGCCTCCTTCCTTCTCCTATAGTGTCATATTTGTAAATCCTTCAATCCTATCCCAAGTTGTTCTTAAGGGGGGATGTTAGGATATTCTGACACATAGGAGTAGTTAAGTATAACTTGGTCTAGTATAGAGTTAGGTAAAGTGTGTTTCTTTACTATGTACATTTGTAACTTACAATCTGACGGTCACGATATGTCGTGATCTGACGGTTCATTCTCTCCTCGGTATTACTGACACTTGATCCGTGGCTTGACACCCGATTGGTCCATGAATTCTATTTAAAGTGCATGGAGGGTCATTTGTAGGTTAACTGTGCATGACAGATGCTTATGTAAATTTTCATTCTTTTATTAATAAATTGCCAGTAGTGGCCACGTTGGCACAGGCTGTGGACTGTTTCCCTCTTCGAGGGTTTTAACCACGTCAAAATACTGGTGTATTGATCTGTGATCTGTTTGTGAGCAGTGTCCTTTTGGTGTTCTGTCTGAGGAACTTACCCTGTAAATTCTTATAATGGTTGCAAATATTACATTGTTATTATATTTTTTAATTACTTTCTTCTAACATTATCTATCTTTTGGAATAGCATGTATGGACTTGCAAATATCACAATTATATAGTTACTACAATGAAATAGCGGCAACACTAATTACAATAGAAAATATAGACAACATTTCTATCAGTGCCAAATCCAAACGTACCGCTATATCGTCTTCGTCCAACTTTACAATTATTACTAAAAATAAAATCTTCTTTGAAACATATAATCCACATATATCAACATGACAGAATGTGAAAAATGCAAGTAGACTAGGAATCAAGAAATATGCATCTTCAACTATGCATAAATATTCAATGGTGTTCGATATGCCATCATTCACCTTGCACTTTTTACTAGAAGTATTGAAATTCCCATGAAAAAGGTAAGTTAATTTTCATTCATTCCAATTTCATTATAATACAATTCACATGCAAACTCATCATAATCAATTTCAACAACTAAATTCCATATTTAAAATAATAAAAATTCTTCTACATATTTTGAATGAAATATTTATTTTGCAGGTTGATTATTGCTTCTTTGACTCTCCGATGTCTTCAACAAGTTGTGTTGCAATTTTAAATGTGGAAATATAACCATCATATTGTTCACGATGTAATATTTTTTTTCTTACCTCTTCTATTATAATCTAATATTTTTCATTTTTTATTAAAGCTTAAAAAATCTTCCTCGAAGATTAAGAGGCAACCTATGTTTGAAACATTATACTACCTGTACATTTCACATATTATAAATTATTTTCCTTTATCTTCCACCTTTGCATGCAATATTTATTATTAATTCTTATTTTTCAATGACCATTAACAAATTTATGCCTTACGATGTTTCCTTTGCAACATATGGTGCAAATGCTAGTTTATATCAATATGATAAAATTCTCAACCATCAATATTCACCTCCACTTTTTCATTGATATTATGAAGTTGTGAAGATGCATTGTTACAAAACTATGGCTTATCAATACAATACACCCGTAAACCATAACTTTTTTCACAATAAATAGTTTAATCTAATTTAATTTATTACATTTTTTTAATTAAATCTAAAAGGAAAAAGGTTATAATTACTTTTCAAGTATATGTAAACCTACTATCCTCATGACTACTAAAAATATTCTCATAGAAATTAAATCAAGATTTTAATAAAATAAAAAATGAGAATAATTTTATATATAAAGATGTGAAATTTATATAATATAAATAATATTATTAAGAACGAGCATAGATCCATCATAACTAAGGATCAAAGCAGTGAGTGTAAGCAAAGTGACTAACAATAATAGAGGAAAGATACTACATGATCTTTTAAGTTTTTCACTATTTCATTTTCATTAACATGATTGATCAATAATATAGGTTTAATATTTTCCAACCATTTGACTTTTCAGTTTAGATACTTTCTTAAACACAATACAATAGGATAAAATTTAAGAGAGAAATGGGGTGAAAGAGTGACAGAGCTAGAGGGTGAACAAAGAGAAAGAGAAAGATAGAGTGATGGGGGGGAGGAAGAGAGAGAGTGAGGGAGGTGGGAGAGATAGGGAAAGAGAGGAATGAAGAGACAAAGGAAGGGAGAGTGAGAGATGGAGTTGGAGGGAGAGACAGATGGAGGAAAGAACATGACATAGAAAGATAGAGGTGGAGAGAGAGGGAGTGGCAAGGGAGATATTGAGAAATATTGTTTGAGAGAGGAGAGGATGGAAGAGAGAGAAGTGGATAGGAGAGAGATAGTGATAGAAGGGGACGAGAGAGAGAGGGAGACACAAAGATGGATGGGAGAGAGAGAAGGAGAGAGGGAGTGAGATAGTGACTAAATTGGAGGGAAGAGAGAGAGAGTGATAGGGGGGAGATAGAGAGAGGTGGGTGATAAAGGGGGATAGAGGAAGGAATAGAGAGACGAATCAAAAGAGAGAAGGAGAGAGAGTGTCACAACCCCATTCTTAGGCACTTCGTTCACGTGGGTGGTCATGCGACATTGGCTTAATTTCACTTTGAAATTACCTTTGTCTAGACCTTTGTTAAGTATTCTTTTTTAATTATGGAGATGAAATACCATTTATTTATTCAACATTTATATATGTACAAGATAGTAATAAAGGTGAAAGTAGATTCCCAATAGTTTTCCCAAATGTATAAAATCAAACTTCTACCAATAATATACAAACTTATAATTTTATAATGTGGTGGAATTTGTCCAATAACTCGCCCACTATTTTTTGAACTTGTGCACCCTATCATGAAACTTTCCCAACCTCTACCCACTTCATGCAACTTGTGGTGGATTATGTTCGCACTTCTGCCTACTCGTGAAACTTGCCTGCACTTTTTCCCACTCGTGCATCTCGTCCACACTTCTACTTGGACGTGTAGCTACCTATGGATCAGTATGGATGTGAAGCTGCGGCCTGTGGTTCATTATTAGTGCACAATTATGGGTCATGGTCCTACTGTACTGTCTGCACTCCACCTATTTAGGAACTTATTCCTGTAGCTATTACGACCATAGAAATACCAAATTTTTCCCACAAACTTAGCTTGCACAATCCTACGACTCACTGAATGAGCCTCGCCCTACTCGCCACCTTTCCTTTGTGCATATTCTCCTCCTACAAATAGCCTTCTCTTGACTTGCCTTGAACTTTCTCGCTGAACTTGGATCATTTGGTCAAATCACATATCCTCAAATATATATACATTACATATGGTCAACTTATCCAATTGTTGCATCTCTTCACTTGTGGGCTGACTTGTTCATGTCTTGCTCAAGTTGATCTATGGGTCGTACCCCTTGGGCCAGCTTGACACAAATTGGGTAGGTTCCCCTCGCCCACGGGTACGCCTTGCCCACTGCACGATGCCTCCATGGTAGGTCACACTTCATCTACATGTCATGCCCATACCTTGCTACAACTCACTGTTTTGCATCTTGCCTCACCTGACTATTATACACGTTATCGTCAGTAAGTTTGCATTTGTCAAATGTCTCGAAATGACTCAATGGTTAGTTCAATAAAGTTGAACTTAATGTCATATATGTTTTCATAAGTTTGAGTTTCACTATGTAGAATGTCACCATGGGTGTAGTCATCAAGAGGTCTGGTCGAAAACATGAAGTTGTCGTGAGTTGTTGGGAAAAATTGTCAAAGTATGGAATAAGCTAGTCATGAGTCAGGTGTCAATAGTTGGTGTATCATGAGATTTACATAAGTCAAAGATAGTTGACAATATCACTATTCAAAAGCAAGATAGCTGTTGAAAATACCATCTTTATTTTTCCCTCCTAATCTATTCATTTTCGTAAACATTATAACATACATTATACATTCCGCATTTCCCATTCCCTATGTTTTAAATCCCCTATCCTATTCCTTTATGCATATAATAATTCTTCACTCCTAAAACACATAATTATCATAGCTACCATTCATTCTTTCACCCCAATATCTATGATTGCAAATAATATATGACACTACCCATATAATCCTCCCATCACTTCAAGCCTTCTAATCATTATCACACAAAAAACATCATATTTGTCGAAGAAGGCGCTATATGACATCACACAACAAGACAAAGAATAGAGGGTAATTCAAATAGTTATTTTCCCTAAATATTATGCAATGCACATTCACTATGTTAATCAATACGCATAACATCAACATAGGAAACCATAAGTTGATCTCGAGTTAGCAGTTGGGAAGAAACCAGGTCACACTCATTGTGGGAATTTACAACACAAAAATTGATTGTTTTACCCATCGTTTTCAAAAGAGGTTTCTAACCGAATGGAAAATAATTTGGAAAAAATGAAAGAGGTTGTTTCCAAGGAAAAGAAAGATGATAAAATTCTCCTTCTTTTTCTTCACAGGTCTTATGATTTTGAAGAAATTCAACATTGTTGGAGGCCTATTTTTCCAAATTTAAATTCTGCATTTTCCTATTGTTTTAGTTATTGTTTTTTGTCGTACTTTTCTAACATATGGAAGTTAGTTTTGTAAAAATGAAGGATGTTTGTGTCAATAGTGGGCCAAAGAAAGAAAAACCTATCTCATTTTATGCATAGGTATCCCAGTTTGGGAATTAAAGGTGGCACTTGGAGATCCATTTTCCATAATTTGTTGTGGACATAATTATGAGATTTTTTGAAATTTCATTGGTGAATTATAATTTTTGGAAGGTTTGATGGATGTTGGGAGTTATAAGGTGTTTTTAATGAATTTATGGACATCACAATACTTTTGGGCGACCTCTAGCTCTATGGTGTCAATTTGTTGAAGTTGGAGGGCATATAAAAGGCAGTTTTGGAAAATGTGTTATGCAGTCGCTGCGCATGCTCTACCTATAGACTTGCATGAGCATTGGGAAGAAATTAGTTATCAAGGCTTAAAGGTGTGAACATGGAGCAGAGGAGGTAGCCAACTCAAACCTTTATTTGTTAGCCACATGCCATCTTTGGAAACAAAATGTGTCATCATAGTTGTTGCGCAACTACTACGCATCCATTGCATAATCAGCAGTTAGCTTTTCTTATTTTTGTTGTTTCGTTCCATGTTGACATCCTTCAAAGATAGACTTGATTTTATAGGGATTTAGTTTTTTTTAAATTAATATAAAGTGAAGGATAACTTTATGTTTTGTTTTTTGAGGAGAACAACTAAAACAACAAATTTCCTCTTTTTGGTTTTGGATCGGTCGATTGTTTGGCACAGTGATGCAATGAATCTAGACACTTATTATTATTTTTAATGGTCTATATAAACATGAAAATACGTATGAAACAAGTTGTTTTTGGTTTCAAGATTGCTTCTGAGCTATTGTAGTCGTACGATGTGATCTATAGTAATGAGTATGCTTTGATGTTGAGGAGATTCCAATTATATCGCAGATGATATGAATGCTTCGAAATTTTTTTTCTTTAGTTTATGTATACTCTTCTTTATGTTGTCTTCTTAATATGCTTTAAAGGTGTATGGAACAACTATGCTTGAATTCATTTCACATACTCTTGTCTAGTTGCATCGAAATATTATAGCTGGAAATGGAATGTTTATACCTTTGAATGCTTTGTCTTTTTCCTCTTGATATTCATTCATCCAAGTTGCACTAATGAATTGTCATTTTCCATACCATTGTAGATGAGTGTCTTGATGTTCCTATTCCACTATACTACAAATTGTTTTATCATTTCGAAGTTGTACTAGTCAAGCCTCTATATATGAAATTGGTTGTGAAATGCATAGGAATGATGGACCATGGAGGTCATGATCACGTGCATAAGTTCTCCTAAAATCCTCTACCACCCCCAAATCAAAAAATTAAACACTTTTCAATCTGGTCTTTGCTAAAGATTGTGTTTCAAAGTTTTTATCTCTGAGTTTTCTTAGTGAGGGAGCCCCCTCACGTTGAAGAAGACCAATATATCAACCAAAATATGTTCATGGATACCTTTTTGATCCTTTCCTTCAACCTAAAAGGAAATCATGTAGTGTTAACATAGTGGCATCGTTGTTGGGGACCAAATAGTTTCATCTTCCCTAGATTTTTATTTTTGAAGGTTTTAGATTTGGTTGTTGATGGTGAACAATAGTTAGACTTAGGAAGGTTGAATCATTCACCTACCAACTCCAATTAAGAAAAAATCAGATTTTCAAGTTCCACTGTTCTCTCCATGTTTTCAAAATGAATTCTGTTGTGAGGTATCCTCCCATGAATTGAGATCATATTCCAAGATTTCCAAACTACATGCCTTGTGTAGATTGGCACACCTATATACCGAGATTCAAATATGGGAAGGGTGATGATGTTTCTCTACATTTGGTTAAATTTCATATGCATGAAAACAAGTTGATGGTTCAGTTTCATGAAGATTGTCTCATGAAGATGTTCATGGCTACTATGGAAGGAAAAGTGTGACCTTGGAATGAAGGTTTTCCATTTGGTAGATTGTATTCACTTAAGGGTTTTCATTTACTATTTTTTGAGAAATACAAAGAATATCATCCTTTTTTGTCGTTCCTTGAGAATTGTTGCGACCATGTTGAGAATTTAATTCAAAATTTGGAATTTTTTTATGGTAAAGAAGAGTTCATAGATGAATAAATCCTTGAAGATTTTCACGAGAACCCTTTTCATCACCAAGAAGATATGGTAACTTCTCTCTTGCTTGAAAATGAAGTAGGTCAACTTTCTAATGCAG
The DNA here is from genome assembly GCA_000404065.3 of Pinus taeda. Classification (NCBI taxonomy): domain Eukaryota; kingdom Viridiplantae; phylum Streptophyta; class Pinopsida; order Pinales; family Pinaceae; genus Pinus; species Pinus taeda. The sequence continues at coordinate 11,225 of APFE030741724.1, forward strand.
ACAATTATAATTCATCTTTTGACTTTGATGAAAATTTGTATCAATCTTTTCAGTCCTTTTATGGTCAAAATGATGAGAATTATTTTGAACAATAGAAGGACATGGTAAATGATGAGGACAATTTCCATGATATTCAAGTGGATTCCCAACAGACAATATTTTTTCCTCAGCTGAAGATGAAACTAATCAGGAATTTGATATAAATGTTCATGCTCATTTTCTGGAGGTCAATGAAGAAATGCAACAAGTTTAGCCTCTTATGCCTAATCAATGTATTCAACAAAGTATTAATGATCAAGAAGAGGGTAGAAGCAAAGAATAAAAGGTTGATCTAGAGCTTGTCGAAAATGAAGACTTTGAAAATATGCCTCCTGATGTAACAAACACAAAATATTTTGAGGACCAAGATCATATTTTTTCTGAATACATGAATGGTTAACTCTTGACATCACCATTATACATTATGCAATGGTTCCATCAAATTCATTAAGAAGGTCACAGATAATTTACAACCCTATGAGGACAAATATAAGTTGAAGTTGCAGGGAAGTACTGTTGCAGATCAATATTTATCATAACATAATTGCAATCTACTATAGGAGCTATAATTTTGGTGTGCATTCTTATGAGGATCCTTTTGCATCATTCTTGAACTTAGCTACTAGTCTCATGTTTTTAAATCTCATCTTAGTTGAAATTGTTTGTGATTTTTTATGGGAGTTGTCATTCATTAGTTTTCCTTTTTTGATTGGGAGAAAGCACATGCACATAATTCAACCAGTGGATAAGGTGTTTGTGCTGTTGCATTGGTTGTAATAAAGTAGCTTGTGGATTAGTTGAATGAGAAATATACCAGGTGTGGGCAGAAATCATCAAAGTTTGAACCCCGAGGAGAAGGCCATGGGATTCCAATGATATGCTACCATATGTAAGTTCAATCAAGTAGTCAATAGTTTTATTTTTATTTTTATTTTTTTCAATATATAAATCATATTCCCAACGGTTAGGAACATGATCTGCATTTTTGTTCTTAGCACCTCGCTAGGAGGCTCCCATCCCCAATGGAGCCAATATTAGGGTCAATAAGTTTTCATTTTTCAAATGTATGCAAATGACTTAACGATTAGTTGAATAAAGTCAAAATTAGTGTCATAGATGATATCATAAGTTCGAGTGTCGCTATCCAGAATGTCGCCATGGGTGTAGGCATCAAGAGGTCTGGTCGAAAATATGAAGTTGTCGAAAGTTATTGGGAAAAATTGTCAAAGTCTAGAATACCTGAGTCATGAGTTAGGTGTCAATAGTGGGTATGTCATGAGATTTACATTAGTTAGAGAATGTTGAAAATATTACCTCTCAAAAGCAAGATAGTTGTTGAAAATACCACCTCTCTTTTCCCATTGTAGTCTATTTATTTTCCCAAATGTTATAACATAAATTCTACATTCTGCATTTCCAATTCCACATGTTTTAAATCCCCTATTATATTCCCCTATGGATCTAATCATTCTTCACTCCTAAAACATATAATTATCATGACTCCCATTCCATCTTCCCCTCCCCTCGAAATCTATGATTGCATATCATATATGGTGCTACCCATATAATCCCGCCACCACTTCAAGCCCTATTCCAATCAAACATTCTAATTATTAGCACGCACAAATAATCATATTTTTGAAAGAAGGCACTATATGACATCACACAAAAAGAAAAATAACAGGGCGTAATTCAAATGGTTACGCCACCTCATTATTATGCACTCTACATTCACTACGATAATAACCAGACATACCATCCACATAAGAAACCACTGGTCGATCTCCAGTTAGTAGTTGGCAAGAAACGAGGTCAAACTCACTATGGGAATTTGTTGCCCAAAAACATAATGTTTTAGATATTATTTGAAAAGAAGGTTTACGAACAAATGGAAAATAATTTGAAAAAATGAAAGAGGTTTATTCCAAGTACAAGCCATATAGTAAAATCATCCTTCATTTTCTATACGTGTTATGAGTTTGGATATATTCAAGGTTGTTGGATGTCCATTTTTCGAAAACTAAAATTCTGCATTTTCCTCCTATTTCAATTATTTTTTTATACCATGCTTTTCTAACAGATGGAATTTAGTTATCAAAAAATCAAGAAGGTTTGTGTCGATAATGGGACAAAGGAAAAAAACTATCTCATTTTATGCACATGTATCAAAATTTTGGAATTAAAGGTGGCCCTTGGAGATCCATTTTCCACAATTTCTTGCTGACAAAACTATGATATTTTTTGAAATTCGATTTGTGAATTCAAATTTTTGGAATGTTTGATGCATGATGGGAGTTATAAGGTGTTTGTGCTGAATTTATGGACATTTCAATGCCTTTTGAGTGGTCTCTAGTTCTATCGTGTTGATTTGTTGAAATTGGAGGGTGTATAAGAGGCAGCCTTGGAAAATGTGCTACGGAGCTATTGCATAGGCTCTACCTACAGACTTACATGAGAATTGGAAAGAAGTTAGATATTAGTGTTTAAAGGTGTGAACATGGAGTAGAGTTGGCATCCAACTTATAGCTTCAGCTGTCACCTATGTGCCATGTTTGGAAGCAAAAAGTGTCATTATAGATGTTGCACAGCTGCTACGCAGCCATTCCACTATCAACAATTAGCTTTTCTTCTTTTTGTTGTTTCATTCCATGAAGACATCCTTTCTAGATAGAATTTATTTTATAGGGATTTATTTTTTTATATTAAGATAAAGTTAACGATACTTTTTTGCTTTTTTGCTTTTTGAGGAAAAGGACTTAAACAACAACATTCCTCTTTTTGGTTTTGAATCGATATACTGTTTGGATCAATGATGGAGTGAATCTAGAAACTTATTATGTTTTGTCAACGGTCTATTTAAATTGGTAAATATATATGAAATAGGTTGTTGTTGTTTTCAATATATCCTTTGAGTTGTTGTAGTCATATGTTTTTATTTGTATTCATGAGTATGCTTTGATGTTGAAGAGATTCCAATTATATTGCAGAGATATTCGTGGTGTGAATTATTTTAAATTGTTGTTCTTTAGTTTATGTATAGTATTCTTTATGTTATCTTGTTAACTTGCTTTAAAGGTGTATGGAACAACTATGCTTGAATTCATTTCACATGCTCTTATCTAGTTGCACCGAAATATTTCAGTTGCAAAAGGAATGTTTATACCTTTGAATGCTTTGTGTTTTTACTCATTATATTCATTCATCCAAGTTGTAGTAATGAAATGTCATTTGTTCTTCCATTGTAGATGAGTGCCTTGATGTTCCTATTCCGCTATACTACAAATTGTTTTCTCATTTCGAAGTTGTACTAGTCAAGCGTCTATAAATGAAACTAGTTGCGAAATGTACAGGCATGATGGAGTAGGGAGGTCATGATAACATGCATTAGTTTTCCTAGAATCCTCTACCACCCTCAAATCAAAATCTTAAACACCTTTCAAATTTGGTCTATGCTAAATATTATGTTTCAAATTTTTTATCTTTGAGTTTGCTCAGTGAGGGAGCCCCCTTAGGTTGAAGAAGACCAATCTATCAACCAAAAGATGTTTGTGGTTACCTCCATGATCCTTTTCCTTCAGCCTAAATGGAAACCATGGAGTGCTACCAATACACATGCACTCTCAACATGTCAAGCAGGTGCTCGTCGCTATGCCTACACTTGTCACATGATCGTTTGGTTAAACATGCTTACTATGGGTTACTTGTCTTCGGTTAGAGATGGGTTCCCTGCCTTTGTATGACCACATACCCTCCTGACTCACCCTCCATATGTCTTTGGTTAAATTTCCCCATCACCCAACTCCATCACTTTTTCGACTCTCCTCATGTGCATTTTCATAGTCATGAGTGCTTGCCAACTAGAGGCTCTGACATCCTTGCCACTTTAAAAAGGTTTTCACCCTCGAAAAACCCATCTCGGAAAAAGCTAGTTCCATGACCATCATCTTGATTTCTACAACTAGATAGCTCTGTCTTTGACCTGCTTCATGCCTATATCTTGTCGTAACTCTACAAGAACATCATGTTGTCGCACCCCTCATGATCATGACTAATTAGGTAGATAATATGACCGTAATATCTCCTTCACATGAATGCATGCATCTAACATCATTATGATTGTCATCACATCTTTATACAATATGATCCTCCTATCTGTTTCACCTCCATAGTCTTCCCATTACTTCAAGGGGTCTCATTTCCCTGAGAAGATGACAATGAACCCATCCTTCATGCTAAGCATGAAAATATGGTCGGGATGGGAAGGTCGTTGGTTTTCCATTTCCATATTCATCTTGCTCTAACATCTTAATCCAAATATCAACATCTTCCTCATTTAATCTCTACGTGTATGCCTCTCAGTATTCATTTTGTAAGGTCTCTAATTTTGCAGCCTTGCACCCATCCACTATATCTAGTCTGTTGTCAAGTCCATAACACTATCGGAGAATGATATTATGATTTATGCTCGCTCCATGAGTTTTGTCTCCATTTGGTTCAGCCTCTGAAAGAATTATTTGTTTTAGTTATCTTCTTTCACACCCATCATTGTTATCTTGCATTCACCCTACATGTGGTTGGGAAAATATATGGTGTGTCTACCCTTTCATTGTAAATATACAACTTCCTTAAATGTGGCACGATCATTGCTTCAAACTTCTTCGTGAATTCTATCCCCAAAAATTCTTCATAATCATCCATTTCCAAAATCGTGAATTCAACTTTGCCTAGCCATTCTCCAACCTTCACTTCCATAACCTCTACCACTCCAATCACTTGGTTTGGTGTAGACCTCACTGACTTGAGATGAGCTTGAGTTGGAATGAACTTCAATATGACATTATTTGCAGCATCTTCTGTCATGAAGTTATGGCTTGCACTATTATCCACCATGGTGAGCAATGTTCCCTACCCAACCCTCATCTCAACGTACTCCAATTTGTTCCTCTTAGTATTTCACTTTGGGACAACTTTCGTCACTACTGAAACACCCAAAATCTGCATCAGCACAATAGTTGGTTCCTCTTTCTTCTTTCCATATAACTGTGTAACAACCATGATATTTGCTCTTGAAGGACAATTATTCATTGTATCATCACCTTTGCACAGTTAATACTTCAAAGGTTTCTTCACCTTCGATTTACCACCTATCCTCGCCTCATCTTCATTTGAAGATTTCTCCTTTGGTTTATCAATCTACTTCTACTTTTCCTTAGTCCCCTAATCATAATGGTCTACCAACCTATCAACCGCAAAAAATGACTAAGTGTTTTGATCTTCTACGACTTCACCTCAATGCATACCTGAGGTTTCAATCCAATGATAAAGTTGAAAACCTTGTCTTTCTCCACCATTTTAGGTAACTCTAAGACCGCATGTAAATTCCATTGATATGCATGCCAACTTTCGGTTTGTTTGATGTACTTAATCTTTGTTCATGCATCCCATGTTTGACCTTGTGGGCTCAAATAAGCCACTGATTCAGATTTAAACAGGAATGAAAAAAGTTACAAATGTAACCATAAATATAGAGATGCAGTAGAAATAATACTTCATTCCATTAATGTGAAATACTGAAATATGATTACAAATAGAAATGGAAATAAACTAGGTCGAGCGATGGTAGCTTATCTCTGAGAAGAAGTGACGGCTACATGACTCTGAATTGTGTACAATAAGGATGTAAGGCCTATTTATTCTTGACAAATAATGGAAACCCTAAACATCTAAAAACCTAACCCTAGGAGATGAAACCATCAGCCCCGTTTGGGTACATTGGTACATCAACTCCCCAGGGTTGTATCTTTGGCATATGATCTCTGCTTGACATGCACCATACCTGATTAGAAAGATCTATTCGAGGAATACAACTTTCGGAAAGAGATTGTTGGAAAAGGTGCCACGATGGTCCTTGTTTTCCCAAAAAAAATGTCCTTTAGGGCCTCGAAACAACTCCGAAAGTTTAGGACCTGAAACACTGGCAAAAATAGTAAATTGTGCTACAATTACGGAAACTGAAAAACTAAATTGTGGGGGTCCAAGTGGGATAGGTAGGTGGCAACAAACATCCACCTAGATAAATCCTCCCACCTTAGGAAGCAATGATCCCCATTGCATTGAATGCCTCCATGAGGTGGGGAAATGTCTGCTAAACTTGGTCGTAGGTGAGTTGTTCTGGAATCTCTAATGTGTCCAGTAATGGTGGGAAGCATAGTCGAGGGAGGTCCACATTAAAAACTCGATGCAAGCCAAGGAATCAGGGAATGATGTGCTCCAAAGAATTTTTCCCACAACCTTGGTAATGGTGAAAGGACCATATTGGTGTGGTTTGAGCTTCTGATGGGCTCTTGTAAGGAGTTCTTTCTGCAGTCACAACCATACTTTGTTGGCCACTTGAAACTTGTGTGGCACCCAATGTTGAACATGTCGCTTCTAGTACTTGGCAGTTTATAGAATTGAAAGACAAAATATCAACCCGTTGGATAGAGATGCTTCAGGAGTCAGATTGAATGAATGCTTGACTTGGAAATGCAATGGTACCCTTGTGGGTGATGAGAAGATGTCCCTGTCTTCTTTCATGATTGTATCCACCTGCTTCTATTTTGTGGAGGAACCCTTCTTAGGGGCCATGGATGTGGCTACAATCTTCCCCTTACTTTGAGAGCAAACCCGAAAGAAAATAAATTTCCTAGTCTTGGAGATGATATTGCTGCATTTCTTAGTAGAGATCAAAGAGGTGGTAGTAGGTGGGGTTACCTCTAGTATCCTGTATAACGTATTTCCCAAAGGGATATTAACTGCGCAAGGCCTTCACTCATACAAAACATGTCGCTCCCAAAAGTATTGTTGCCCTAATAATACATCACAAACATCAGTAGGTCCAACATCACACAATAGCTCATTTGTGAAGGGCTTGATGTTGTAGGGAAGGCAACACTGGTGGCGGACTCAGAGATATCGTCCTTCGTGAAGCCACCCGATGTTGTATGGTTGTGGGTGTGGTATGGCTAGTAGGCCCAGCCACTTCACGACCTTTTCTGAAATGAGGTTCTTTTCACTACCACTATCGACAATGAATTGTAATGGTGAACTCTTCACCCACATTTGTGAGAAGAAAAGACTCTCCCCCTCCTCTCGATCTTCGAGCTCATTATTCTGGATCTTGGTGGTGGCAACAGTGGCACTAGGCTCTATATAAATGATGTTCTTCCCTTTTTCATTCCTCTTGTCAAGTTCTAACTCATGTTCGGAACATGCATCAAATTATAAAGCCTTCAACTCGGCCACCAACAATTTCTTGGCCCAACATTCACTTGTGTAGTGAGTGGGGCTCTTATGGAACTGTTGTGGCCACCAAAAACCCCCCTTTTTATTTATTGTTATTACTAATACTGAATAAATAGGGACCCTTAGTCATGAAAAATTTTAAAAATGAATTAGTGCTTGTATTTCCTTTTTAATAAAACTTACCATCATAGCTTAAGAAAATAACTTTGAAATATAAAAAAGCTTAAGTTCTATGATGGTAAAAGGTAAAATCACTCCTTAAGGAACATTGCATCGCATGCCTTAAAGCGTAACTACGCTAAGAAACCACAGAAAAACGCTGATATGCGATAGCGCATATCGCAAAATCGCATCTCGCAAGAAACTGCTTAACACAAATATGCACATACTGCAATCATGCGATATTGCAATAAGACGGCAGAGTGATCTTACGATAGGACAATAGTAAAACCATGCGATATTGCGATTATGCGATCTCCGATATTGGAAAGAAAATCACAAAATCGCTCTATCCCAAACGTTTCTGGCTCATTATTCAAGAAACATAATTTTCCATAAAATGAAACCTGGTTATGAGCATTAATGCTAATTAATGAAGTAGTTGCCAGTTGTTAAGAAAATATGATTTCGTGTTTATCGAAGAGCCAGTTCACGTAAGGTGTTATACTGTTGCATGTCTTCGACATTTAAAGCTTTCCTGTCCCTGTTTCTTATCATTACTCTCACCTCACTTGTAAACTGCAGGAAGGAGGGTCAAAGAAATATACAAAGCATTATACAAGATACTATGGGGAAGAAAGGCAAGGCTTCAATGTCTGAAGATAAAGAAATTGTGCCTTTGTACACAGACATCGCATGCAATAGAGACGTGGGTATTACCACTTGGGAAGGCATGCATAATATACTGGAGGAAGAGAATGCAAACATAATGGAGTCTACGACTACTGCAGGTTCACAAGGGTCTTTTGAGGGATCAGTTGCAGATTTAGCTTGTTCATTCTTATAGCAGATAGTAGCTAGGCCCAAAATTATCCCCTACGCAGACATGGTTAAATGGGTATTGGACAACGCAGACATAAAAAACAGATAGTTCAAGACTCAATGTCAAGGGCTTATTGGCTCATTCACTCAACAAGATTTGAAACTTATGTATCATTTGCCGAAGCCACAGGAAACTTATAACAAACAGTTCATAGAAAAGTCTGTTAAAGAAAATGAAAACCTGGCAGAATGCACTAAAGATTGGTCAAGAAGAGACGAGCCGCTGAAAAAGGATAAACACGGTATGTATAGTACTGGTTCTCTCACTTCCCCATATTGCTTTGCTGCTGCTATGCTCTGTAGGCTTTACAGAAGACCAGAAATTAACAAATTTTCACCTGATTGGCTACCATTGTTCGATGCCACTATTAATTCTACCATTATGGACTGGTCTAGAATATTGTCTCATAACTTGGCCACTGCCATTGTAAATTACCGATCTAAAAGAACCGTTGCTCAAAGAATTTATCCCCCATTTTACTTACCAGCATATGTAATGGATGCAATTTTCTATGTTTCAAAGTTTCCTGTAATGGGATATAAATGGACAACCCAGGACCCGTTACCCATTCATGTTTATCACAAAGAATTGTGGGACTCTAAGTTCCCTCCATTTTTCTACAAAATGTGTAATGCAGTTATGTTACCCCTGTACAAAATGTTGTACGATAAAGACACTCTAAGGTGTTCTCCTGAAGCAGAAGTAGATATACTCACAGTCGCGAGATGGTTTGGAGAATAATTATTTACATGTGTCAGAGGATTTGGAAGTGACGTTTCCCCTCATATCTTACCCTTGTATGTTCCTGATAAGCTTATGGCACGGGAAATTGCTTATCAAACAGGCTCAGAAGGAGGTTTGACTAAGGATTTGAAAGACAAAAAGAAGGCTATTTGGCCACAATTTCCTGTAGCATGTGGAGCTTTTTCACTATTTGATGTAGGCCATGCATTCAAGGAAGTGAATAACATAACATGTCTACAATTGTTCAAGTTTCAAAGAAGGCCATTCGATCCTTATGACATTTCAAAGAATTTCACTGCCGCAGTCGAAATAAAAGTCTTTTCCGAAGAAGAGGATCATTTTGAAGATATATTCCAATAGAAAAGCACATTTGAAGAAATTTTGCACTCAACTCAAACACAACTCCGTCCAACAGAGTTTTAGCAGTTCAAAGCATACAAAGAAAGAAGGTTAGCTAGTATTCCTTTGGAAAAACTATGCTTAGAACCCGTAAGGCAATCAACTCCGAGTATTAGCCTTAGTGAAAGTTCTGATACAGATAGATCTAAATGCAAGTCCAAAAAAAGAACATCAGAACATTCCAAGAAATCTGAAAGTAACCATGTTAAAACCGAAGGGTCAATAAGGGATACTACCCAATCAAAAGAAACTACATAGCAACTGGTGTTAATCTCTCCGCAGGTAGATCCTCCCCCTCTCATCAGTCTGCCACCCTCTCATAGAACCGAGCTAGACAAATAATGGGAAACCATCAACCATTTAATCAATCTTGAAGGACAAGTGACAAAGACACCAGTAACAAATGTACAGGTAGCAGGAGATATAGTCATGAGAACAATTGATAATGTCGCTAATATGGAACACATTCCTATTACCCCATCCACTAAACTTATGCTTAAGATAGAGGAAATTCCTCCTCTTGATGTATTTTACAGTCCACAACATAAGGCAGTAGTAAGAAAAAAAAGGAAGAAGAGGAAATTGGAAAATGTGATCTCTCAGGATGCAGAGCAATTGGACGTCCTATGGCAAGACCCTACTACCGATCAAACTGAAAATCTTGCCAAATTATCTCAAATAGTAGGACCTTATGCTTCTGCAACTAGTGACAAAGCATCTGAGGTACAATAGCTACTAAAAGAAGAGGAGGACCTAATACAAACTTTGTAACAATAGCTACAACGAGCCAATGCCAACAACGAAGCACAAAAGCAACTTGAAAGACTACAACAGGAATTTCAACGAATGCAGATAGGTTACCAAAACAGTTTGGCGGAGAAAGAAAAGCAATTACAAGATACACAGCAGTTGCACAAGGATGATCCCAAACTTACATAATTCATCGTAGAATCCATTTCCTTGAATGACCAACTACTATAGAAACAGGAAGCATTTAGCCAAAGAATAACACAGTGGAACTCGTACTGTGAAATAAACGATACAATCACCAATCAAGTCGTAGATTTACGACATGATTATGATTTAGTTGACAGACGAGTTACTAAATATTTGGCATGGCAAGTGACAAATGAGGGAAAAAGAGCAAACATACCAATAATAAATGATAATCATAAAGAAGTGCTCTTTAACAAATGGGATACACAGATGAGGGAAGCTGAGCAAGCAGCGGAAGAAGTAGCTACAACAACAAACATCCTTATTGATTGTATAAATGAAAATTTTCATAAAGCAAATCTAATCTCGAAAACTACCCCAGGGTATCTACCAAAGGTACAGTAGCTGCAAGCAGACTGGAAAAAGAAAGCACAAGAAAAGGCAAAATCCATTAAAAGATTAACTAAGTTGAATTGGGTTCTTACTAGGCTTATTTAGTGAAACCACACAGCCAGTGTATGACTCTCAAAAGCATCATTAATTATGCTGCAAAGATGCCACCACCGCTTGCTGACTCCGTTTTCACAGCACAGTTAAAGGCTGAAGTCAGCCAACCGACTCTTCTCAAGCAAACACTGAATGCTTGCGATGTTAAGGAGCAAATACATAAATAGTTAGTTTTAGATTTAATTTTAGAAATAGTTTTACTTTATTTTTGCCTAGAGAAAGGACAGTCATTTAAACTTCATCGTATATTTTTGTAATAAGTTATTTTTAGATGTAGTTAGTAGTATTTAAACCCTTCTCATGCATTTAGAGAAGGGTCTAGAAATTTATCAAAAACTTATCCTCAAAACATGCACTTTTGCACCCTCCAAGGAGGTTTTGATGAATGAATGGAACGGGATTTGTTGATTTTTGCATTTAATGTTTGCTACTAATGTTGCACTTCTATACTCTTAGTAGATGTTGCATTGAGAAGAAAGAAATTGTTATCGCTTAAAGCTCCTCAGTAGAACTAGTTATAAATGGTACTTCTATCTCTTAATTGTTTCTATTTCTTGTGTTAAAGTGATATTCAAGTTCAGTTGTTTATATCTTAATGCGTGAATTCCTGAGTTATCTTTTGGCACTTTTGTACAGTGATAGCTATCTATTTATGCTTAATGTATGAGTAGCTTATTATGCGATATGCTTTTCACAATTGTTTCGTCTAACTTTTTATGTGAAGTGGTTCATGTATACTGAATTATTTTCTTATAGCAGTTGAATGATCTTTATTGCCGATTGTTATGTGAAATCATTTTAGATCACACAATAGAAAGATACACCACGGGTTAATATAGACTTAGATATTTATGTTTATTAGAATATAATAGCATGTCATTAGATTACAGTTAGAATTAAAGAATCTAAATTGGGAACTCTTAGACCAGAAATATCAATCTTTCACACACACACACTTGCATTGGGAAACTGGTCCCATATCCCCAGTGGAACCCACTATACCAAATGGAAAAGGACCTGTCAACCAAGGTCCAGACTGGGTCGGTATCCCCCTTGTTGTTGACCCGATTTTCGGGGCTTCAACATATTTGGTGCTAGAAGGAGGGCATGAAACATGTTGTCTATTGGAGTCTTTATAATTTTAACATTGTATATAAATTATGATGGCTCCTCTTAAAGTTTTGATTTGGAGTTGTATCCATGTACGTGCATCTTCCAATACTCCACCCGAAGTGTTAAGACTCTTGTCTCCGGAAAAATTCAATGGTAAGAGGAATTCTTCTGCTTTCAATCATGCCCTTCAATTTATTCATAATGTTTCAAATTCTGATTTTCAAGGAATTGATGAAGGCATTTTAAGCAGAATTTTTACTCTCACGTTTGTAGCAAAAGCTACAAAACGGATGTAGAACTCTTCAGGTTGCCTCAATTCACAGCTGGAATCAATTTGTCACAATTTTCGATTGTAAATTTGACCACTATAATTATGATCAGGTATATGATGATATTGAATATCTACGAAAAGAAAATGAGTCTGTTAGAGATTTTAATATTCGATTTCATTTGAATTATTTAAAATTTAATGTCGAAAATGAATCCATAAAATAATAATCACTAGATTGGTATGAACATACCTATGCTCCACCTCCTATTCCCGATCCATATGAAATTAATCCAAGCTTTCTTCAAATCCCTTCTAAGATAAATGAGAAATCCAATTCAGATGTGCAAATCAATAATGATGAAGAAGCATCGCAAAGCTTAGAAAATATTTCTGATCAAATACAAAAAGGCAATAGCAGCAATCTCGAAGAAAGAGTTGCCTTGAGATCTGAAAGCAACTTTGAGGTAAATAATAACATGCAAGCAGTTGTACAAATTTCTGAATCTTTCCATGATAAGAAAATGCGAGATCAGAGCAACAAAGCGATCTTCTTCTAGAATCTGAAATTTACAACGAATATAATGTACAAGAATTCTCAAGCAGAGATATTTTTAAATGCATTATTTCAGAATCACTTTTTTCCCTATATCCTGATATTTTTAATGATGGTAATTCTTCCCCTCTTGGTAGCAATGATATTTCAGAAAGTACAAAGGCTAATCTAAATGAATCATCATTAAGTTTTGATCAAGATAGAGAAGTGAATTTTGATCATTCTTTTGCCATTAACGAACATGAAATTCTTGTCCCTCCTTATTTTGATATACTGGGTGAAATTGAAGAGAAATCGAGAGAATATTGTGAAGTCATTTATGATGTTTACTCTGATATTGGATGGTGATTTGTCTCAAGAAAATCACCAGAAACTTCAAATAACAGCAGAAAATGAGAGATATTCTAATTCAGAAATTATTTCAACCGATTATCATTCCAAAACAACAAATCATCTTCATGACTTCACTAAGCAAGAAAATATTCCAATTTATGATTCATATCATGATCAAGCTTTCACACCTGTGTATAATCATAATTAGTTTTCTAATTCACAAGGTCGAATTTGAAATCACTCAAATTCCATAATTCTGGCTAAGCCTTCTGAAAGAGAAATTATTTCAAAAAGATACCAATTGTTCTATAACACTAGTTGTACAGATAGTGATTTAATTTTAGTCTTTTTTCACTTATTTTGCATAAAATCAAATTTATTTTCATATTTTAATTCTCAAATTTTTGATACATTGCGCTGGCATATTGAACGCTTTACTATTAAACATTCACTTCATATATTGCCTTGTTCAGAAATTGAATTTTTTCAAAAAAATCAAAAGCTATTTCAATTTCAATTTCAACCAATGTCAATGTTTCATCAAAAGTCTCTATTTTCTCTAAGATAATATCAACAAGAGAATGTAATTTTAGAAATCTACCAGCGATTTAATTCAACTACTAATTTCCCATTTCATTCGAAAGATTTCCATTCATTCTTCATTGATTCATTTAAAAAGAATATACATTTGGAAAATTTCTTTTCATGGAAAAGTGTCAATAGCTTAACATTTACACGTAACAGTAACAATATTTTCTAGGACTTTGGACCAAAAAATTCATATCCTCAATCCGGCCTGTCATCTCTTCATTTGAACATTTCTCAATCATTAATAGAAACCCATCCCTATTTCTATGATCCAATTGGTATTCAATTGGAAAGAAAGTTTCATCAGAAGGAGATTTTAAATAAACTTCTAACAATAGCTGTACATTTTGATTTTAGATCTAATGTTTTTAGTTCAGTAAGAGTTTTATTTTTACTGCTAACATTCAAATTTTTATATATGCAGGAATAAAAATCAAAGAATGGTTACACTAGAAATATGACTATACCTAGTCATTTTCATGTACATGGTTAGAATAGGAGTAGGATTAATTTAGTTAGTGTGTTTATGTAGGTAATTTATTTTTAATAGTCTGTAGGTCAAAAGAATAGAAGGAGCAATTAGCCCTTTTTATATCATATATATTTCAGGGAAATACCTCTAATAAGAAGATTTATAACTCTTCCTTGAAATATTTCTTTCATAATAAAACCAGTTGTGAATGGTTATATTAGAGATTTACGAAAAAGACACCAATTCTCTTTCAGATTTTGATCTTTCGCTTGTATAAATAGAAAATCTTTTGGAAAATTGATCTTTATTGTAGAAAGTTACAATTAAAGGCTCTAGCCTAAATATGATACTAGTTTCAACTTCACAAAACTTGATGAAAACAACCTTTAGTGAGAAATTGTTTTATATCAGTGCAATGAAAGGTATCGATTACAAATTAAAGATTCTCTGTAGAACAACCTTTTCCAAAAACTCTACTATTGTCATCCAGAGCTATCTTAAGGAAACAATGACTTCCTCCCTACTAACAAAATCACAACTTTCAGAGGAACAATCCAAGGATACACTTTATCTTAAGGAGTGAGAGGTCTCATCATGAGCCGGCTTATCATAATCACAGATATTATAACTTGTTGACTTTTCCAATACTGCATACCACAACAGGGAAATGACTCAAGATTGTTGCAATAAAAAGACAAGGGGTCTCATCACGAGCCAGCTTGTTCAGCAAAGTTATAAATCGAGTGAATGACTGTGTCATAAATTGGCTATCAAACCAAGACATTGCTCTTTAAGAATAAAATAAAATCAAAGAAAAAAGTGTGGATGTGGATTCTTATTTGGGAGTTGTAGGTTTCTTTAAGTAGCATACATGATCATTGCTGGGTAACAGGTAACCATGTCGAGGTTATGAACGCTTGCTGGCAGCAGAGGCTCTACCTATGACAAGTGAGCATATTTAAAACTGCTTCACAGAGAAGACTTTGTTTTATCTTTAAAAACCAAGTAATGACTGATGTAAATACAAGGATAAGCTTGAGGGAGCAAATAATCAAAGTTGAAAATAATTGAAACAAAATATCATTGACATATTAAAGCACAATGTATTTTATCTTTCTATAATAAAGTTTAACTTTCTGGAAAATTTTCTGGTTTGGAAGTTTAGAAAATTCAAAAGAAAGATAGAGATAACTGGTTCTTCCAAGTGAATCGCCAATTGTTGTGGCCACCAATAACCCCCCTTTTTATTTAGTTTTATTACTAATACTGAATAAATGGGGACCCTTAGTCAAAAAAAAATTAAAAATGAATTAGTGCTTGTATTTCCTTTTTAATAAAACTTACCATCATAACTTAAGAAAATACCTTTGAAATCTAAAAAAGCTTAAGTTCTATGATGGTAAAAGGTAAAATCACTACTTAAGGAACATCGAATCGCATGCCTTAAAGCGTAATTACACTAAGAAACCACAGAAAAATGCCGATATGCGATAACACGTATCACAAAATCGCATCTCGCAAGAAACTGCTTAACACAAACATGCACATATTGCAATCATGAGATATTGTGATAAGATGACAGAGCGATCTTATGATAGGACAATAGTAAAGCCTTGCGATATTGTGATTATGTGATCTTGCGATACAATGATCTACGATATTGCAAAGAAAATCACAAAATCGCTCTATCGTAGACTTTTCTGACATATTATTCAAGAAAAAGCTTTTTCCATAAAACAAAAGCTGGTTATGCGCTTTAATGCTAATTAATGAAGTAGTTGCCAGTTGTTAAGGAAATATGATTTCATGTTTATCAAAGGCCAATTCATGTAAGGTGGTATACTGTTGCATGTCTTTGACATTTAAAGCTTTCCCGTCACTATTTCTTATCATTACTCGCACCTCACTTGTAAACTGCAGGAACAAAGGTCAAAGAAATATACAAAGCAGTATATAAGAAACTATGGGCAAGAAAGGAAAGGCTTCAATGTTTGAGGATAATGAAATGGCGCCTTTGTACACAAACACCGCATGCAACAGAGACACGGGTATTACCACTTGGGAAGGCATGTATAATCTGCTGGAGGAAGAGAATCCCAAGATAATGGAGTCTACGACTATTGTAGGTTCACAAGGGTCTTCTGAGGAATCAGTTGCAGATTTAGCCTGTTCATTCCTACACTGGATAGCGGCTAGGCCCAAAATTCTCCCCTACACAGACATGGTGAAATGGGTATTGGACAGTGCAGACATAAAAAACAGACAGTTCAAGACTCAAGGTTAAGAGCTTATTGGCTCATTCACTCAACAAGATTTGAAACTTACGTATCATTTGCCGGAGCCATAGGCAACTTATAACAAATAGTTCATAGAGAAGTTTGTTAAGAAAATGAGAACCTGGTAGAATGCACTAAAGATTGGTCAAGAAGAGACGAGCCACTGAAAAAGGATAAACACGGTATGTATGGTACTGGCTCTCCTACTTCCCCATATTATTTTGCTGCTGCTAAGCTTTATAGACTTTACGGAAGACCAGACATTAACAAACTTTCCCCTGATTGGCTACCATTATTGGATGTCGTTGTTAATTCTACCATTATGGACTAGTCTAGAATACTTTCTGATAACTTGGCCACTGCCACCGTAAATTACCGATCTAAAAGAACTGTTGCTGAAAGAATTTATCCCCCATTTTACTTATCATCATATGTAATGGATGCAATTTGTTATGTTTCAAAGTTTCCTATAATGGGATAGAAATGGACAACCAGGACCTGTTACCCATTCATGTTTATCACAAAGAATTGTGGGACTCTAAGTTCCCTCCATTTTTCTACAAAATTTGTCATGGAGTTATGTTACACCTATACAAAATGTTGTATGATAAAGACGCTCCAAGGTGTTCTCCTGAAATAGAAGTAGATATACTCATAGTCGCGAGATGGTTTGGAGAAGAATTATTTACATATGTCAGAGTATTCGGAAGTGACATTTCCCCTCATGTCTTACCCTTGTATGTTCCTGATAAGCTTATGGCACGAGAAATTGCTTATCAAACCTACCGGCAGAGTTTCAGCAATTCAAAGCATACAGAGAAATAAGGTTAGCTAGTATTCCTTTGGAAAAACTATGATTAGAACCCATAAAGCAATCAACTCCGAGTATTAGCCTCAGTAAAAGTTCTAATACAGTTAGATATAAATCCAAGTCCGAAAAAGCAACATCAGAACATTCCAAGAAATCTGAAAGTAACCATGGTAAAAGCGAAGGGTCAGTAAGGGATACTGCCAAATGAAAAGAAACTACACAGCAACTAGTGTTAATCTCTCCGTAGGTAGATACTCCCCCTCTCGTCGGTCTGCCACCCTCCAATAGAACCGAGCTAGAAAAAGAATGGGAAACCTTCAATGATTTAATCAATCTTGAAGGACAAAGCACAAAGACACTAGTAACAAATGTACAGGCAGTAGGAGATATAGTCACGAGAATAATTGACAATGTCGCTGATATGGAACACATTCCTATTACGCCATCCTTTGAACGTATACTCAAGATAGAGGAAATTCCTCCTCTTGATGTATTTTACAGTCCACAACATAAGGCAGTAGTAAGAAAACAATGGAAGAAGAGGAAATTGGAAAATGCAATCTCTCAGGACGCAGAGCAATTGGATGTCCTATGGCAAGACCCTACTACCGATCGAACTGAAAATCTCACCAAATTATCTCAAATAGTAGGAGATTATAATTCTGCAACTATTGACAAAGCATCTGAGGTATAATAGCTACTGAATGAAAAGGAGGACCTCATACAAAATTTGCAACAACAGCTGCAACAAGCCAATGCCAACAACGAAGCACAGAAGTAGCTTGAAAGACTACAACAGGAATTTCAACGAATGCAGATAGGCTACCAAAACAGTTTGGCGGAGAAAGAAAAGCAGTTACAAGATACATAGGAGTTGCACGAGGATGATCCCAAACTTATAGAATTCTTCATAGAATCCATTTCCTTGAATGGCCAACTACTACAGCAAGAGGAAGAATTTGGCCAAAGAATAACACAGTGGAACTCATATTATGAAATAAGCGATGCAATCACGAATTAAGTCGTAGATTTACGACATTATTATGATTTAGTTGAGAGACGAGTTACTGAATATTTGGCATGGCAAGCAACAGAGGATGGAAAAAGAGCAAACTCACCAATATTAAATGATAATCATAAAGAAATGCTCTTTAACAAATGGGATACACAGATCAGGGAAGCCGAGCAAGCAGCAGAAGAAACAGCTACAGCAACAAACATCCTTATTGATTATATAAATGAAAATTTTCATAAAGCAAATCTAATCTCGGAAACTAACCCAAGGTATCTACCAAAGGTACAACAGCTGCAAGCAGACTGGAAAAAGAAAGCACAAGAAAAGGCAGAATCCATTAAAAGATTAACTAAGTTGAATTGGGATTCTTACTGCGCTTATTTAGTGAAACCACACAGCGAGTGTATGACTCTCAAAAGCATCATTAATTCTGCTGAAAAGAGGGCACCAGCTCTTGCTGACTCCGTTTCCACAGCACAGTTAAAGGTTGAAGTCGGCCAACCGACTCTTCTTAAGCAAATGTTGAATGCTTGCGATTTTAAGGAGCAAATACAGAAACAGTTAGTTTTAGATTTAATTTTAGAAAGAGTTTTGCTTTATTTTTGCCTGGAGAAAGGATGGTCATTTAAATCACATCCTATATTTTTGTAATAAGTTATTTTTAGATGTAGTTAGTAGTATTTAAACCCTTCTCATGCATTTAGAGAAGGGTCCAAAAATTTATCAAAAACTTATCCTCAGAATATGCACTTTTGCACCCTCCGAGGAGGTTTTGATGAATGAATGGAACAAGATTTGTTGATTTTTGCATTTAATGTGTGCTACTGATGTTGCACTTTTGTACTCTTAGTGGATGTTGGATTGAGAAGAAAGAAATCATTATCACTTGAAGCTCATGAGTAGAAATAATTATAAATGGTACTGATATCTCTTAATTGTTTCCATTTCCTGTGTTAAAGTGATATTAAAGTTAAGTTGTTTATATGTTAATGCGCGAATTCTTGAGTTATCATTTGGCACTTTTGTACGATGATAGCTATCTATTTATGCTTAATGTATGAGTAGCTTATTATGCGATATGCTTTTCAAAATTGTTTCGTCTAACTTTTTATGCGAAGTGGTTCACATATACTGAATTCTTTTCTTATAACAGTTGAATGATCTTTAATACCGATTTTTATCTGAAATCATTTTAGATCGCATAATAGAAAGATTACACCGCGAGTCATTATAGACATAGAAATTTCTGTTTATTAGAATACAATAGCATGTTATTAGATTGCAGTTAGAATTAGAGCCTCTAAATTAGGAATTGTTAGACCAGAAATATCAATCTTTCACACACACACACTTCAATTGGGAAACTGGTCCCATATCCCCAGTCGGACCCGCTATAGCAAATGGAAAAGGATCTCCCAACCAAGGTTCGGATCGGGCGGGTATCCCCCTTCTTTTTGACCCGATTTTCGAGGCTTCAACAGGAACTCACACCAACTTCTTGTGTCCATGTTTTACTTCGTGGTGTTATTATTTTCTTATGACTTTGACGAGTTGTCTTGGGTCACAACATCTTAGCTTTTTCCTTTGCTATTTGAATTCACAGATCCAAAGTCTCGATTCTTTTGTTTAGGGTTCTACTCAACCTTGACAGCATATCGACATACCATGCCAAGTGAGGAGATGTCCAGGAACTCCACCTCATCATGGATATACTTGTGTAGGAAACCACCATATTTGAGTAAAAAATGTGGCTCAGAATCCTTGATACCCAACTTTGTGCGAAGGGTATAAAAAATATTGGTAAACTCTGACACATCTTGGTCCCTTCCTTGCCACACCATGGTCAACTTTATGTGTTTATCCTCATAGTTTCTGACAAGGTAGTATTGCTCCTTGATGGCATCTCGGAATGAATTCCAAGTGGGTGTGGCTGAAAACAGTCAGGCCATACTTTCATCTTTCTATTTGTAGTAGGTTTCCCACTAGTCCTTGACATGGGGCCAACTTTGAGAAGAGGAAAAGTAATATTTTCTCAGCTAGAAAAATCATGAACAGAAAAATACCCTTCTAGCAGATTTAACTATTTATCTCCAACACTTTCATCTATCTAACCCTCGAATATGGGGATTTCAAAGTTAGCTTGTACCTTAAAGGGTGTGGCATTCCCAGAGTCTATTAGAGATTTTAATATTCGATTTCATTTGAATTGTTTAAAATTTAATGTCGAAAATGAATCCATAAAAGAATAATCACCAGATTGGTATGAACATACCTATGCTCCACCTCCTATTCCTGATCCATATGAAATTAATCCAAGCTTTGTTCAAATCCCTTCTAAGATAAATGAGAAATCTAATTCAGATGTGCAAATCAATAATGATGAAGAAGCATCGCAAAGCTTAGAAAATATTTCTGATCAAATACAAAAAGGCAATAGCAGAAATCTCGAAGAAGGAGTCGCCTTGAGATCTGAAAGCAACTTTGAGGTAAATAATAACATGCAAGCAGTTGTACAAATTTCTGAATCTTTTCATGATAAGCAAATGCGAGATCAGAGCAACAAAGCGATCTTCTTCTAGAATCTGAAATTTACAACGAATATAATGTACAAGAATTCTCAAGCAGAGATATTTTTAAATGCATTATTTCAGAATCACATTTTTCCCTATATCCTGATAATTTTAATGATGGTAATTCTTCCCCTCTTGGTAGCAATGATATTTCAGAAAGTACAAAGGCTAATCTAAATGAATCATCATTAAGTTTTGATCAAGATAGAGAAGTGAATTTTGATCATTCTTTTGCCATTAACGAACATGAAATTCTTGTCCCTCCTTATTTTGATATACTGGGTGAAATTGAAGAGAAATCGAGAGAATCTTGTGAAGTCATTTATGATGTTTACTCTGATATTGAGGATGGTGATTTGTCTTGAGAAAATCACCAGAAACCTCAAATAGTAGCAGAAAATGAAAGATACTCTAATTCAGAAATTATTTCAACCGATCATCATTCCAAAACAACAAATCATCTTCATGACTTCACTAAGCAAGAAAATATTCCAATTTATGATTCATATCATGATCAAGCTTTCACACCTGTGTATAATCATAATCATTTTTCTAATTCACAAGGTCGAATTCGAAATCACTCAAATTCCATAATTCTGGCTAAGCCTTCTGAAAGAGAAATTATTTCAAAAAGATACCAATTGTTCTATAACACTAGTTGTACAGATAGTGATTTAATTTTAGTCTTTTTTCACTTATTTTGCATAAAATCAAATTTATTTTCATATTTTGATTCTCAAATTTTTGATACATTGCGCTGGCATATTGAACACTTTACTATTAAACATTCACTTCATATATTACCTTGTTCAGAAATTGAATTTTTTCAAAAAAATCAAAAGCTATTTCAATTTCAATTTCAACCAATGTCAATGTTTCATCAAAAGTCTCTATTTTCTCTAAGACAATATCAACAAGAGAATGTATTTTTAGAAATCTACCAGCGATTTAATTCAACTACTAATTTCCCATTTCATTCGAAAGATTTCCATTCATTCTTCATTGATTCATTTAAAAAGAATATACATTTGGAAAATTTCTTTTCATGGAAAAGTGTCAATAGTTTAACATTTACACGTAACACTAACAATATTTTCTAGGACTTTGGACCAAAAAATTCATATCCTCAATCTGGCCTATCATCTCTTCATTTGAACATTTCTCAATCCTTAATAGAAATCCATCCCTATTTCTATGATCCAATTGGTATTCAATTGGAAAGAAAATTTCATCAGAAGGAGATTTTAAATAAACTTCTAACAATAGCTGTACATTTTGATTTTAGATCTAATGTTTTTAGTTCAGTAAGAGTTTTATTTTTACTGCTAACATTCAAATTTTTATATATGCAGGAATAAAAATGAAAGAATGGTTACACTAGAAATATGACTATACCTAGTCATTTTCATGTACATGGTTAGAATAGGAGTAGGATTAATTTAGTTAGTGTGTTTATGTAGGTAATTTATTTTTAATAGTCTGTAGGTCAAAAGAATAGAAGGAGCAATTAGCCCTTTTTATATCATATATATTTCAAGGAAATACCTCTAATAAGAAGATTTATAACTCTTCCTTGAAATATTTCTTTCATAATAAAACCAGTTGTGAATGGTTATATTAGAGATTTACGAAAAAGACACCAATTCTCTTTCAGATTTTGATCTTTCGCTTGTATAAATAGAAAATCTTTTGGAAAATTGATCTTTATTGTAGAAAGTTACAATTAAAGGCTCTAGCCTAAATATGATACTAGTTTCAACTTCACAAAACTTGATGAAAACAACCTTTAGTGAGAAATTGTTTTATATCAGTGTAATGAAAGGTATCGATTACAAATTAAAGATTCTCTGTAGAACAACCTTTTCCAAAAACTCTACTATTGTCATCCAGAGCTATCTTAAAGAAACAATGACTTCCTCCCTACTAAGGAAATCACAACTTTCAGAGGAACAATCCAAGGATACACTTTATCTTAAAGAGTGAGAGGTCTCATCACGAGCCGGCTTATCATAATCACAGATATTATAACTTGTTGACTTTTCCAATACTGCATACCACAATAGGGAAATGACTCAAGATTGTTGCAATAAAAAGACAAGGGGTCTCATCACGAGCCAGCTTGTTCAGCAAAGTTAAAAATCAAGTGAATGACTGTGTCATAAATTGGCTATCAAACGAAGACATTCCTCTTTTAGAATAAAAGAAAATCAAAGAAAAAAGTGTGGATGTGGATTCTTCTTTGGGAGTTGTAGGTTTCTTTAAGTAGCATACATGATCATCGTTGGGTAACAGGTAACCTTGTCGAGGCTATGAACGCCTGCTGGTAGCAGAGCCTCTACCTACGACGAATGAGCATATTTAAAACTGCTTCACAGAGAAGACTTTGTTTTATCTTTAAAAACCAAGTAATGACTGATGTAAATGCAAGGATGAGCTTGAGGGAGCAAATAATCAAAGTTGAAAATAATTGAAACAAAATATCATTGACAGATTAAAGCACAATGTATTTTATCTTTCTCTAATAAAGTTTAACTTTCTGGAAAATTTTCTGTTTTGGAAGTTTAGAAAATTCAAAAGAAAGATAGAGATAATTGGTTCTTCCAAGTGAATCGCCAATTCTTGTGGCCACCAATAACCCCCCTTTTTATTTAGTTTTATTACTAATACTGAATAAATGGGGAACCTTAGTCAAAATAAAATTAAAAATGAATTAGTGCTTGTATTTCCTTTTTAATAAAACTTACCATCATAACTTAAGAAAATACCTTTGAAATCTAAAAAAGCTTAATTTCTATGATGGTAAAAGGTAAAATCACTACTTAAGGAACATCGAATCGCATGCCTTAAAGTGTAATTATGCTAAGAAACCACAAAAAAACACCAATATGCGATAACACATATCACAAAATCGCATCTCGCAAGAAACTGCTTAACACAAACATGCACATGCTGCAATCATGAGATATTGTGATAAGATGACAGAGTGATCTTACGATAGGACAACAGTAAAGCCTTGCGATATTGCGATTATGTGATCTTGCAATACAACGATCTACAATATTGCAAAGAAAATCGCAAAATCGCTCTATCGCAGACTTTTCTGACTTATTATTCAAGAAAAAGATTTTTCCATAAAACAAAACCTTGTTATGCGCTTTAATGCTAATTAATGAAGTAGTTGCCAGTTGTTAAGGAAATATGATTTCATGTTTATCAAAGGCCAGTTCATGTAAGGTGGTATACTGTTGCATGTCTTTGACATTTAAAGCTTTCCCATCACTGTTTCTTATCATTACTCGCACCTCACTTGTAAACTGCAGGAACGAAGGTCAAAGAAATATACAAAGCAATATATAAGAAACTATGGGGAAGAAAAGAAAGTCTTCAATGTCTGAGGATAATGAAATGGCGCCTTTGCACACAAACACCGCATGCAACAGAGACACGGGTATTACCACTTGGGAAGGCATGTATAATCTGCTAGAGGAAGAGAATCCCAAGATAATGGAGTCTACGACTACTGTAGGTTCACAAGGGTCTTCTGAGGAATCAGTTGCAGATTTAGCCTGTTCATTCCTACACTGGATAGCGGCTAGGCCCAAAATTCTCCCCTACACAGACATGGTTAAATGGGTATTGGACAGTGCAGACATAAAAAACAGACAGTTCAAGACTCAAGGTTAAGAGCTTATTGGCTCATTCACTCAACAGGATTTGAAACTTACGTATCATTTGCCGGAGCCATAGGCAACTTATAACAAATAGTTCATAGAGAAGTTTGTTAAAGAAAATGAGAACCTGGTAGAATGCGCTAAAGATTGGTCAAGAAGAGACGAGCCACTAAAAAAGGATAAACACGGTATGTATAGTACTGGCTCTCTTACTTCCCCATATTCTTTTGCTGCTGCTATGCTTTGTAGACTTTACGGAAGACCAGACATTAACAAACTTTCCCCTGATTGGCTACCATTATTGGATGTCGCTGTTAATTCTACCATTATGGACTGGTCTAGAATACTGTCTGATAACTTGGCCACTGCCACCGTAAATTACCGATCTAAAAGAACTGTTGCTCAAAGAATTTATCCCCCATTTTACTTATCATCGTGTGTAATGGATGCAATTTGTTATGTTTCAAAGTATCCTATAATGGGATGGAAATGGACAACCAGGACCTGTTACCCATTCATGTTTATCACAAAGAATTGTGGGACTCTAAGTTCCCTCCATTTTTCTACAAAATTTGTCATGGAGTTATGTTACACCTATACAAAATGTTGTATGATAAAGAAGCTCCAAGGTGTTCTCCTGAAATAGAAGCAGATATACTCATAGTCGCGAGATGGTTTGGAGAAGAATTATTTACATATGTCAGAGTATTCGGAAGTGACGTTTCCCCTCATGTCTTACCCTTGTATGTTCCTGATAAGCTTATGGCACGAGAAATTGCTTATCAAACCTACCGGCAGAGTTTCAGCAATTCAAATCATACAGAGAAATAAGGTTAGCTAGTATTCCTTTGGAAAAACTATGATTAGAACCCATAAAGCAATCAACTCCGAGTATTAGCCTCAGTGAAAGTTTTGATACAGTTAGATATAAATCCAAGTCCGAAAAAGCAACATCAGAACATTCCAAGAAATCTGAAAGTAACCATGGTAAAAGTGAAGGGTCAGTAAGGGATACTGCCAAATCAAAAGAAACTACACAACAACTAGTGTTAATCTCTCTGTAGGTAGATACTCCCCCTCTCGTCGGTCTGCCACCCTCCGATAGAACCGAGCTAGAAAAAGAATGGGAAACCTTCAATGATTTAATCAATCTTGAAGGACAAAGCACAAAGACACTAGTAACAAATGTACAGGCAGTAGGAGATATAGTCACGAGAACAATTGACAATGTCGCTGATATGGAACACATTCCTATTACCCCATCCTCTGAACGTATACTCAAGATAGAGGAAATTCCTCCTCTTGATGTATTTTACAGTCCACAACATAAGGTAGTAGTAAGAAAACAATGGAAGAAGAGGAAATTGGAAAATGCGATCTCTCAGGACGCAGAGCAATTGGATGTCCTATGGCAAGACCCTACTACCGATCGAACTGAAAATCTCACCAAATTATCTCAAATAGTAGGACATTATGCTTCTGCAACTATTGACCAAGCATCTGAGGTACAACAGCAACTGAATGAAAAGGAGGACCTCATACAAAATTTGCAACAATAGCTGCAACAAGCCAATGCCAACAACGAAGCACAGAAGTAGCTTGGAAGACTACAACAGGAATTTCAACGAATGCAGATAGGCTACCAAAACAGTTTGGCGGAGAAAGAAAAGCAGTTACAAGGTACATAGGAGTTGCACGAGGATGATCCCAAACTTATAGAATTCTTCACAGAATCCATTTCCTTGAATGGCCAACTACTACAGCAAGAGGAAGAATTTGGCCAAAGAATAACACAGTGGAACTCATATTATGAAATAAGCGATGCAATCACCAATCAAGTCGTAGATTTACAACATGATTATGATTTAGTTGAGAGATGAGTTACTGAATATTTGGCATGGCAAGAAACAGAGGAGGGAAAAAGAGCAAACTCACCAATATTAAATGACAATCATAAAGAAATGCTCTTTAACAAATGGGATACACAGATCAGGGAAGCCGAGCAAGCAGCAGAAGAAACAGCTACAGTAACAAACATCCTTATTGATTGTATAAATGAAAATTTTCATAAACCAAATCTAATCTGGAAAACTAACACAAGGTATCTACCAAAGGTACAACAGCTGCAAGCAGACTGGAAAAAGAAAGCACAAGAAAAGGCATAATCCATTAAAAGATTAACTAAGTTGAATTGGGATTCTTACTGCGCTTATTTAGTGAAACCACACAGCCAGTGTATGACTCTCAAAAGCATCATTAATTCTGCTGAAAAGATGGCACCAGCTCTTGCTGACTCCGTTTTCACAGCACAGTTAAAGGTTGAAGTCGGCCAACCAACTCTTCTCAAGCAAATGTTGAATGCTTGCGATTTTAAGGAGAAAATACAGAAACAGTTAGTTTTAGATTTAATTTTAGAAATAGTTTTGCTTTATTTTTGCCTAGAGAAAGAATGGTCATTTAAATCGCATCCTATATTTTTGTAATAAGTTATTTTTAGATGTAGTTAGTAGTATTTAAACCCTTCTCATGCATTTAGAGAAGGGTCCAAAATTTGATCAAAAACTTATCCTCAGAACATGCACTTTTGCACCCTCCGAGGAGGTTTTGATGAATGAATGGAACAAGATTTGTTGATTTTTGCATTTAATGTGTGCTACTGATGTTGCACTTTTGTACTCTTAGTGGATGTTGGATTTAGAAGAAAGAAATCGTTATCGCTTGAAGCTCATGAGTAGAAATAATTATAAATGGTACTGATATCTCTTAACTGTTTCCATTTCCTGTGTTAAAGTGATATTAAAGTTAAGTTGTTTATATGGTAATGCGTGAATTCTTGAGTTATCATTTGGCACTTTTGTACGGTGATAGCTATCTATTTATGCTTAATGTATGAGTAGCTTATTATGCGATATGCTTTTCAAAATTGTTTCGTCTAACTTTTTATGCGAAGTGGTTCACATATACTGAATTCTTTTCTTATAACAGTTGAATGATCTTTAATACCGATTGTTATCTGAAATCATTTTAGATCGCATAATAGAAAGATTACACCGTGAGTCAGTATAGACTTAGAAATTTTTGTTTATTAGAATACAATAGCATGTTATTAGATTGCAGTTAGAATTAGAGCCTCTAAATTAGGAATTGTTAGACCAGAAATATCAATCTTTCACACACACACACTTGAATTGGGAAACTGGTCCCATATCCCTAGTCGGACCAGCTATAGCAAATGGAAAAGGAGCTCCCAACCAAGGTTCGGATCGGGCAGGTATCCCCCTTCTTTTTGACCCAATTTTCGGGGCTTCAACAGGAACTCACACCAACTTCTTGTGTCCATGTTTTACTTCGTGGTGTTATTATTTTCTTACGACTTTGACGAGTTGTCTTGGGTCACAACATCTTAGCTTTTTCTTTTTCTCTTTGAATTCACAGATCCAAAGTCTCGCTTCTTTTGTTTAGGGTTCTACTCAATCTTGACAGCATATCGACATACCATGCCAAGTGGGGAGATGTCCAGGAACTCCATCTCATCATGGATATACTTGTGTAGGAAACCACCATATTTGAGTAAAAAATGTGGCTCAAAATCCTTGATACCCAACTTTGTGCGAAGGGTATAAAAAATATCGGTAAACTGTGACACATCTTGGTCCCTTCCTTGCCACACGATGGTCAACTTTATGTGTTTATCCTCATAGTTTCTGACAAGGTAGTATTGCTCCTTGATGGCATCTCGGAATGAATTCCAAGTGGGTGTGGCTGAAAACAGTCAGGCCATACTTTCATTTTTCTATTTGTAGTAGGTTTCCCACTAGTCGTTGACATGGGGCCAACTTTGAGAAGAGGAAAAGTAATCTTTTCTCAGCTAGAAAAATCATGAACAGAAAAATACCCTTCTAGCAGATTTAACTATTTACCTCCAACACTTTCATCTATCTAACCCTCGAATATGGGGATTTCAAAGTTAGCTTGTACCTTAAAGGGTGTGGCATTCCCAGAGTAGCTAGTGGAAGTAGATGTGTCGCCCTTAGGTAGCCACTGAAGGATTTGGTGAAAGTTTTCATCATCACATTCCTTTGTCACTCGAGGGCTTCTTTGAGCGAGATTTTGATAGGATCTTCTTACCCCTCATCTTTCTTTTCTTCTTCCATGGGAGGCCGTTGGGGTTTGTGAGGCTAATATTGCAAAGGTTCAACCAAATCAAGCCCTAACTCCTTATATCTTGACCTCGTTGGGGACATGCAAAGAAAAATAAAGAAAGAGCAGACCGCTGTGATACCACTGATCCAGATTTAAACAGGAATTCAAAAAATTATAGAGATATCAATAAATATAGAGATGTAGTAAAAATAATACTTCATTTCCTTAATGTAAAATACTGAAATATGCTTACAAACAGAAATGGAAATAAAGTAGCTTGGGCAATGGTAGCTTATCTTTGAGAAGAGATGTGGCAGCTAGATGCCTCTAAACTATGTTACAATCAAGCTTGAAGGCATATTTATTGTTGAGAAACAACGGAAAACCCTAAACATCCAAAAACTAACCCTAAGAAGCAAAACGCCAAACTATGGGCCCTATTTAGTTAAATTGGTACACCAAGTCCCCAAGGTCATAACTTTGGCATAAGATCTTTGTTTGATGGGCACAATACCCTGTTAGAAAGATCTATCCAAGGACTACAACTTTTGCATGGAAAGTTTTAGTATCCAATCCGTGATCACCCTTAATTTCCCACAAAACATAATTTAGGGCCTCAAAACGGCGCCGAAAGTTCAGGACCTAAAAAACTACCAAAAATTGTAAATTGTGCTACAATTAAGGAATCTAAAAAACTGAAAGACACAATTGTGGGGGTCCAAGTGGGATAGGTGGGTGGACACCGACATCCACCTGGATCAATCCTCCCCCTTTGGAAGCAATGGTCCCCATTGTGTTGAATGTCTCCATGAGCTCGGGAAACTTCTCCTGAACTTGGTCCCTTGTGAGTTGTTATGCAATCTCTAATGTGTCTGGTAATGGTGGGAAGCATGGTTGAGGGTAGCCCACATTGAACACTCTGAGCAAGCCAAGGATTGGGGGAAAGTTGTGATCCAAAGCATTATTTCCCACAACCTTGGTAATGGTGTAAGGACCATATCGGAGTGGTCTGAGCTTCTGATGGGCTCTTGTAAGGAGTTCTTTCTGTAGATGCAACTCGAACTTGTTGCCCACTTTAAACTTGTGTGGCACCCAATGTTGATCACGTCACTTCTTGTACTTGGCATTTTCTAGAAAGGAACATGGATATACTGGCTCGTTGGGTAGAGGTGCTCTGAGATTCAGATGGAACAAATGCTTGAACTGACAGTGCAATGGTACCCCTATGGGTGAGGACAAGATGTCCCTATATTCTTTCATGACCATATCCACCTACTTTTGTTGCATGGAGGAACCCTTCCCTGGGTCCATGGATGTGGCTACGATCTTCTCCTTACTTTGAGAGCGAACCAACAAGAAAATAAATTTCCTAGTTTGGGAGATGCTCTTGTTGCATTTCTTAGAGATATCAAAGAGGTGGAGGTAGGTCAAGCTACGTCTGGTATCCTGTATAATGTATTTCCCAAAGAAATAATAATGACACGAGGCCTTGACTCATACAAAACATGCCGCTTCCACAAGTATGGTTGACCTAATAATACATCACAAATATCAAGAGGTGCAACATCACATAATAGCTCATTTGTGAAGGGCTTGATGTTGTGGGAAAGGCGGCACTGCTGGCAGACTTAGAGATCTTGTCCTTGGCGAAGCCACCCGATGTTGTATGGTTGTGGGTGTGGTATGATCAGTAGGCCCAGCCACTTGATGACCTCTGTTGAAATGAGGTTCTTTTGGCTACCATGTTATAAAATTATATATTACAGAGGAATGGAACACATAAAATATTGCAGAAATATAAACACAAAAGACGCATAAAACAAGAGAGAGACAGATATATGTGGTTCAACCAGTTTGGGCTACATCCATGGAGAAAAAACCAATCCTTTTTTTTATATATTATCCAACAAACTGAAGGGATACAACGTACATTAGATCAGTTGTAACTCCCTCTTTGCTCTCAATCTCCTCTCTCTTCCTCACTCACAATATAGATATACATAGATACAATATAATTCCCTCATATATAGTGAGGGGTTACCTTCTAGGGAAAAAAAACCATAAATTAAACATAACTTCTACCATCAGATCATCTGCCTAATGAACGACCCAGATTGACTAGAAATTACTAGACTTTTACAAGGCAATTTTACATCTATTTTTAGATTTGGGGGTGTTGCCCCCAAACCCCCGCGAGGGGACCACTGGCCCCTGGACCCCCCAGGAGGGGACATGTCCCCCCTCATGGTGGGGTGTATAGTCTCCTAGGGTATACATCTAGCTGAGACCTTTGAATACAAAAGATAATCAGGATCCACACCTAACATGCCACTGTCGACAGTGAATTTCAGCAGTGAACCCTTCGCCCACATTTATGAGCGGAAAAGATGCTCCCCCTCCTTTGGATCTTCGGGCTCATTATTTTGGATCTTGGCAATGGAAACAATGGTGTTGGGCTCTGCATCAATGATCTGCTTCCCTTTTCCATTCCTCTTACCGAGTTCTAACTTAGGGTTGGAACATGCATATGATTTTGAAGCCTTCAACTCAGCCACCAACTATTGCTTTAATTGACACTCACTTTTGTTGTGGGCGGGGCTCTTATGGAACGCACACCACTTTCCTGTGTCCTTCTTTGAATTTGTGTTGTCATTCTTTTCTTCGGCTTTGATAGGTTTTCTTGGGTCACACCATGTTGGATTCGTCCTTTGTTATTCAGATTCATAGATCCAAAGTCTCGCTCCTTTTGTTTAAGCTTTTATTCAATCTTCACAGCATGTCGGTACGATGTGCCAAGTGAGGAGATCTCTTAGAACTCCACCTCATCCTGGTTATACCTGTGTAGGAAGCCATCGTGTTTGAGTACCAAATGTCAATCAAAAACCTTAATACCCACCTTTGTGTAAAGGGTATGATAAATATTGGTAAAATTCAGCATGTCTTGGTCCCTTCCCTACCGCAGCATGGTCCACTTTATGTATTTATCCTCACAGCTTTCGAAAGAGTAACACTAATGCTTGATGGCATCTTAGAATGAATTCCAAGATGGCGTGGCTAAAAACAATTAGGTTGTACTTTCATCCTTTTGCTCATAGTCAGTTTCCCACTAGTCCTTAACGTCGGGGGCGGCTTTGACAGGAGTGAAAGTAATATTTTCTCGATTAGAAAAATCATGAATAGAAAAAAACCCTTCTAGTAGATTTAGCTATTTATCCATTGCATCTGAATCCATAAGTCCCTCAAATATGAGGAGTTCAAAGTTAACTTGTACTATAAAGGGTGTGGCATTTCTAGAGTAGCTGCTAGAAGTAGATGTGTCGCCCGTGAGTAGTCCTTGAAGGATCTAGGTGAAGTTCTCCATCATGCATTTTTTTGTCACTCGAGGGCTTCTTCAAGTAAGATTTTGATAGGATCTCCCACCCCCTCGTATTTCTTTTCTTCCACCATGGAAGCCCATCATGGTTTGCGAGGGTGATCTTGCAAAGGTTTAACTAGATCAAGCCCTAACTCATTATATCATGACCTTGTGAGGGACATGAAATGAAAAATAGAGAAAGATAAGACCATTGTGCTACCACTAATACAGATTTAAACAGGAATGCAAATAATTATAAAGATAACCATAAATATAGAGATGCAGTAGAAATAATACTTCATTTCATTAATGTAAAATAATGAAATATGTTTACAAACATAAATGGAAATAAACTAGCTCGAGCGATAGTAGCTTATCTCTGACAAGAGATGTGGCAGCTACATGCCTTTGAACTATGTTACAATAAGGCTCGAAGGCTTATTTATTATTGAGAGACAACGGAAAACCTGAAACCTAAAAAAACCTAACCCTAGGAGATGAAGCGCCAAACTATGGGCCCGTTTTGGGTAAATTGGTACATCAACTCCATGGAGTTGTAACTTTGGCATACGATCTTCATTCGACACGTGCAATACCTCATTAGAAATATCTATCCAAGGACTACAAATTTTTCATGGCCAACATTAGTCCATGTCCCATATTGGCCCTTGTTATCCCAAAAAATGTCATTTAGCGCCTCAAAATAGCTCCTTAAGTTTAGGGCCCAAAAAACTGCCAAAAATATTAAATTGTGCTACAATTAAGAAAACTAAAAAAATGAAAGAGATAGTTGGGGGGTCTAAGTGGGATAGGTGGGTGGCAACCAACATCCACCTGGATTAGCGAACAACACTTCCTTCACTTCTTCCCATGTAGAGATGTCCTCAGCATCACCATCGGCAATCTAATCCACTCTCCACCTCCAACACAATATGGCATCCTTCATAAGGAATTATGCAACAACCTTCACCTTTGCCTATTCTGATGTAAGCCCTAATCATTCAAGATACTGCTCCATATCCCATAGAAACTCTCCAAGTGTTTTCACACTCCTCATTCCATCATACGAATTTGGTTCTTTTATCTTGATGTGGGACTTTCCTACAATCAAACATTGCCCCAATGCTTTCTTCAAAATCAAAATTTCATTTAAAGCTTCAAAAATAATGTTCTACAATTTTTCAATCTCTTCGATGCCTTAATTCTTTAAAGCTTCAAGTTCCTTTCTTCATTCATAGTTTGATCATATCTCCATTCAAGATAGTCATATCACACCTTGAGTTCGTCATGACTCTATTTCATCTCAGTGAATTTCTCCCTAAGTTCAACATTCTCTACCTCAACTGCATTCATCTTTGTGTTTAACTCATCCATTCGGTCCAACATGTTTTTCATGAAAACTGGCTCAGTGTTCATGTTGGATTCAAAAATTACCTACAGTTCTCCTCCATTGTTCACCATCAGTTTCCAATGGGGACGTGTCAAAACCATAAGATTTTTCTTTGTTCAACTCGACCCTGACTTGCAACCTTGCCCCTACCAAATTTATCCTATGTTGCATTGCAACCAAGTACAAATATTGGTCCTACCTAAACCAAGCTTTGATACCAACAGTCAATGGCCCACACTCTAACACTTCATTCACTGTGGGTGCCTGTGCAATGTTGGCCCAATTTCACTTTGAAATAACTTCTTTCAAGGCTACACCTACTACCAACAGTTAGTTTATTTTTGTTAAGTACACTTCTTTAGTTATGCGACTGAAATACCATTTAGTTCATTCAACATTTATACATGTACAAGATAATAATAAAAGGGAGGGGTGATTCCCAACAATTCGTCCAAATTTATAAAATCAAACTTCTACAAATAATATACAAAGGTACAATTTTACAGTATGATGAAAGTTTCCTATCAACTTGCCCACTAGTTCACCAAATTGTGCATCCTCTCATGTAGCCTGCCTAACCTCTACCCACTTCGTGGAGCCCATCGTGTAGCTTGTATGCACTTCTGCCTACTTGAGCAACCCACCATGCAACTTGTGTGCACTTCCTCCCTCTTTTGTAGCTCGCTGACATTTTTGCCTTGACAAGCAGCTTCCTATAGCCCATCCTATATGTGCACGTGTGGCCCGTGGCCCTATTGTAATGTGAAAGTGCAATCTGTAGCACTGCCAAATGATCTTCACTCTGCCTACACATTCACTACTACCCACAACTATTATGGTCACAGAAACCCTAAATTTTGCCCACAAACTTAGCTCACACGGTATTGCATCTCTCTAAATGAGCCTCAACTTACACGTGGTCCTTCCTTTGTGCAAATTATCCTCCTGCATATTTCCTTCACTTGACTTGCCTTCAACTTGCTCGTTGTACTTGGATTCATTGGTCAAATGACATCTCCTCCAATATATATATGTTCCACACTATCGACTTATCCAACCATCGTGTCTCTTCATTTGTGGGTCGACTTGTTCATGTCTTGCCTCATTCGGATTTCTGGGTCACGCCCCTTGGGTCGAATTGACATGAGTTCAGCAGGGATGCCTTGGCCACCGCACGCTTGCTGCTATGCTGCTTGCCTCACCCGAGCACTATATGTACATGCTCTCCACATGTCAAGTGTGTTCTTATTTCTATGGTGTACCCACCAATATGCCTGAACCATTTGCATGCCCGTTTGATTAAACACACTCACTATGGGTGACTTGCCTTCGGTTGGAGTGCGATATCATGAACAAGGAAATAATCAACCAATCTGACACATCTAAATGTTCTAATTAAAAATAATTGCAATCAAAACACCGTCCAAAATGGTATCTAGAATGCAGCCTTTATTTATATTAATAACTATAAGTGGTACATGCCCATACAACATATCTCAAGCCCCTGCAATGTCATGCACAACTTCTTATAAAAAAGAGGATAAAAATGTATTGAAGCACAATTGTGGATGCTGGATGAATCCACTAGACAAAATAACACCCATGTCGTTTTTGTCCTTGGGATCAAATTGGAACTAGCCATGCCAAGTTCTAAAGAAAAACACAACAAGATAGATAAAACTTGAATGATTTAATGCCTAGCTTCTATCCCCTTTTTGTATGATTGATGGATTCTCTAGAAGCCTTATTTTATTATTTCCCTCGAAAAATGAAGGAAACCACAAGGGTAGTTACCATGGGAAAATACCACAGTAAATACCATGGGTAGGTTTCACCCATTTTAACAATATAAAAAAAAAGGAATATTACAAATCCTCCTACCCAAAGACTGCTTTTCCTCAAGAAATTCACTCCTATCCACAATAGAAGTATTCATACTAGGATCCCATACAACATGGTGTGCTATTTCATACCTCCATGTTAAATGATCTTGAATGGATCCTTCGATACCTGAATCCTAAACAATCCTTTGATGAATCTTGCCCCTAATGTATTTTCCTAGATCCCAATGCCACCTATGTCCTAGGACCTATGGGTTATTGCACCATCTCAGATCTCCATCACTTCCCATGCCAAAAGGCCAAAGATGCAGTATTCCCTTAGCTGTGAGTATCCTCCTAGGAATCAATCCATCAATAGAGTACCAAATCATAATCTCTTGACAATCCATGCCTTGCAAAGGATGAATATCTACAAATCTACTATGTTAACGTTTCTCGATGCTCAACTCATGCTGCTCCATTTAGTCACCTAACATGATGCATTTGGAGAACTCTGAGCTACTCTTCCCAGTGTATAAAGGTCCATTCGTAGTGGTGTAAGCCTCATGTATGTACTTCTGTAGAGGGTTTCTCTAGAACTCCCAAATTTACTCCTCTTGCTACCTTCTGAGGGACTTGAGTCGTTCCTCAACATTAGACAACTTGGTCGATGATTCTACACATACCACTATAAGCTCCTCAATTTTCCTCTTTTCTTATAAGATAGTGTCTCGGACTATACAAAATTTGTGCTTAAACATTATAAGATCTATCTTGAAATGCATGATCTTTTCCCAAAATTTCTTTACTGGCAATTCTGGTGCCTTGCTAAATGCTTCTATATCTTTCGACACATGTTTGTCAACTATCATAGAACCATCTTGAACCTTTGACTGACTCTGTAGAAATGGTTCATCCTGCATACTACATTTTTCATGCTTCTCATTATGATCAGGATCATCATATTGGCTTACCATAACCAACTCCTCATTTAAGTCTCCTTGAATGTCTTTTTCCTAGCCTTCTCCACTTCTGGGGACAATTTCTTGTCCATCATCTTTGGTTGTTAGACATGGATGCACCAGTGGACTCTTATTTACACTTGATGACTCATGCTCTTCATTGATGTCCTCCTAGAGATCTATGGACACAGTTCTACAAGAGTCTACCATATTGCTAGAAAGAATTACCTCCCTTTCCCCATGTACTTTGTCAAGCTGACTTATTATCCTTGGCTTGTCCTGCACATATTTCTGAATAGCATTGTGCTGCTACTCACCATCTGTACTTGACTGCTCGGATCTTTCAAATGAATCCTCATGGTTTGAAGGAATTACCTCTGGTTCTGTGCTTGTTGCCTCCTTCCGATCACATGGACATGAATGGTTAAATGCCCAAGATCCCTTGCATAAAAGGCATAGGATTTTCCTCCTTAATTCATTCTCTCTATGTCCATAAATCCTTGTTAGTTCCTCCTTGGTCAAATTCATTTTAAGTAGTTTGACACTTTGTTTGACCAACTCCTCAACTAGTTCATAGGCAACAAGTGATACAATTAGCTCCTTCCTCCAAATGGCCAACAATCTGGACCTCAATTATTTGCAGATGGCCTTATCTTCTCCTAAGATTAGGGACATGATCTTTTGCATGTCTGTTTTGACAAATTTTTGATGAGATGTTGTAATGCAAGTATAAAAGCATTGGAGCATCTAAAGGATTAATTCATCACATTCTAGATCCAACATAAGTATACCAAATCTGGATTTTGCCATGCATTCTAAAATTTTGCATCTCCGAAAGAAAGTAAGAAGGGTGATATTGTCCAATCCTTGGAGGGATCCTACCATTACTTGAAAATCCCTCCTCATCATGTCATTATTGTAGGGCAGTAGTGACATTGTTAAGGCTAAGATTTTATTGAGACAATTAGTGGCTGTGAGTTTAACATTTTCACAAGAATGCTCCAAGAACCTAGGTTGTATCAAAGTAAGCATGGATGGCTTCAAGGCCGAACTTGACCCTTTCTATTTTGATTTCTCTATGAGACATAAAGCTATGTATAATTTGTCTAACAGTAGGAGGACATCTTTTGACTTTGTTCTTTGCATTTTGGATCCAAGTTCAAAGAGACACTTTCTTTTTACATCTTCCTTCCCGATATCTTTTGACTATTGAAGGATAACATGGGTCTTCCGAGAGAAAGGCTTGTTGTTCTTCACTTGCTTCTGATCTGGAAGTTGTTGCCATTTTTGATCCATTGAAATATTGCAGCCCAAAGGACTAACAGATGTACTACTATGTTGATCACTAAGGCTTTTCAAAAAGTAAAATAATAACATTATGGCTTGGCTTCAATGGGTTTTGAGGCTTGAATTTCCTTCTCTCTCCTTAGATTTCTTCAATAAAATTGATTTACCTCCTATAAGTGGAGATAACAAATTGTTGTCATGAAAGCAATAATCTTCTATAATAGACATATTCTCATCAACTCGGCCTCTTCCCAATTTGCACAAATCATTAATATCACTTGGCCTTAGTCCCTTATGAAAGTTGGTGTCACAATGAATCTTGACCTCCTTAATTCTGGCGAGCTTGACTTCTGTTATAAATTTGGAAACTTGCCCTCTGCTTCAACGCACAGGTGTCAAACCATTCCACTGCGGGAAGCGTAGGATGTGGCCAAAACGAGAGAAAAAACTTCGATGCCTCTTCAATTAGCCGATTTAGACTACATGTCGTTGATGCAATCACCTCAGGGCTCATGACCCCCTTCACTGCACGTTCGCCTTAATGTCCACGTCCCCTCTCACCTATATTTTAAATGGTGTCACGTCTCTTCTATCTGATGCACCATCGGGCTCACGATCCCTTTGCTGCACTTTCACCTCAGCATCCACGGTCTCTCTCATGTGAGTGTACTGGCGGCATGCTTCGTCTGTACGATGGACACTCTTCCTAAGATCCTTAAGGAAACATGAAGAAAATACCTCATTCTTCAAACATGTGACAACTGGGAAATAGTGATCACTGTAATATACATTTTAAAAATAAAAATAAAAGAGTGATCTCCACGCATTACCTACAGAAAGATGAATGCCCTTGTTATATTTCCCATATACCATTAAAATTATTGTGCCAATAGAAAATAAACCAAGCCAAAATCAATAAATCAATATATTATATTCATATAATATTTTCCCATATAACATATTTTATTCATTCCATTGATCCAAGCCAAAATTCAATTAACGGATCACTACAAGGTATAAAATAGGGCTTTTAACATATTTTGTAATTTAGTTCCTTCCACCTCCCACAATAAATCGACGATGAACCTTGCATTCTCCACAGGGAGAAGCTCGTACTCGGCTGCCATGGGATGAGGGTGTCAATTATTCTCTGCAGTTGTAGGCTCCAAACAATGCTCAATCTGTCATCGACTTCTTACAACCCATAGTGCTATTCTAAATGGTTTTGTCCAGCAAGGCGATTCAGCCTCCTTCCGCAACTCAAACCTTTTCACCAGAACTTGTGTTGGGAATCTCTGATCTCGGCTCAGTAATGAACGATATTTGTGCAACACCTAAAATCTGATGCTTCTTCTCCAAAAGATAGTGTGTCTCTTCAACGTAAACCAGTGCAATAGCTTTCATGAACCAAGGCAATTAACTCGTCCCTGCAAATAAATTTGAAACCAGTGCTCTTGATCTAGAAATTGATTGATGCAGAAAAGGAAATGATTTTTTTTTTTGTTGTAAATAACCGAAAACCTTTTACAGATATAGAGATATAGATCTGGTCCACCAAATTGGTTGCGAAAATAGAAAATGGGAGACTAACTAGGGTGATATTAAATATCACCGAAGATGGAAAGGCAAGTTAGGATAAGAATAATTCTTATCAAAATTTCTTGCATAAAATTTTTATGCTAGCAGGATGCACAGCTCTGATACTACTACTACTGTGATATCTCAAACAATGAAATAATCAATTAATCTAGCATAACTAGATTTTCTAATTAAAAATAGTTGCAATAAAAAGATTGAACACAACCGGATCTACCAATGCAACCTTTATTTATATTAATAACTGTAAGTGGTCCATGCCCATACAACAATTTTGATGCCACTGCAATGGCATGGACGAGTTCTTATCAAATAGGGAAGAAAAATGTAGTGAAGCACAATCGTGGAATCCACCAGACAAAATAACATCCACACGGTTTTTGTCCCTAGGATCAAACTGGAACTGGGCACACCAAGTTCTCAATAAAAACACAACAAGATAGATAAAACCCAAATGATTCAATGCCTAGCTCCTATCCCCTTTTTATAGGCTTTATGGATTCTCTAGAAGCCTTATTTTATTATTTCCCTCGAAAAATGAAGGAAAATACTAGGGGCAGTTACCATATGAAAATACCATAGTAATACCATGGGTAGGCTTCAACCATTTTAACCATATCCATAAATAAGGAATATTACATGGAGTTCCCCAAGACTCGCGGGCTACATATGTTTAGTTTAATGCGCTTGTCCCATGACTCCATCGATTTTTTGACTCCCCTCATGTGCATGTGTGCGGTCACTAGCGCTCACCAATTTGAGGCCCTAAAATAGAACGAGAGAGAAATATGGATGGGGAGAGAAAGGGAGGGAAGGAAAAAGACATAGAGGGAGAGAGAGGGAGTGACAAGGGAGAGAGAGAGATGTGGAGACAATGTGCATGTTTGTGCTGTCATAGAGAGAGGGAATAGGAAAGAGAAGCACACATGCAAATATAGACATCATATAGTATTATATAACCAGCTTAGATCCATCTTAACCCTAGATCTATCAAGTGCTGAGAGAATCAAAGCTCTCCAGATGCAAACATTTCCTTAAATTTTGCAGTGAAAAAAGAGATTTGTAGCTAGAGATATTTGATCCCTCTGGTCGCTTGATATATGCAAAATTAAGATAGATCTGAGTTGGTTTTAAAAAATCTTTAAATTCATTGCATAAATACCTCTAATGATTATCCAAATTATCAAATTGATGTTTTTAGAAATTACAACTTTACATTGTAACTAACCTGTCATGTTAAACCATCATCAAATTGCACCCACTAATATATATAATAAATTTAAAACTAATAAATATTAATTTGTATGAATAAGTTTTTATCATATTAAGATTTTATTACATTAACATTTTCTTAAAGATTAATATCATATAAATAATATTAACATTTTCATAAAGATTAATATCATATAAATAAAAGGGATTAGCATCATTATGCTTTAACACTTCTATGAGCGAGCTCAAATAAAAGTGATTAGCATCATTATTATTTAAAATTAGCTATTTATTATTATTAATTTTATTATTATGGATGATCCCTTCGAGAATCTGATCATTCATTTCCACTAATTTTGAGAAGAATTTTTCTCATCAATTTCCTAAGCACTAGTAAAGTAACTTTGTTTATAATTACCAGTAAAGTCAATTTGTTTAGAATTTCATAACTATACGCAGCCCAATATTCTTTATCAATCTCTAAATTTATCCCATCCCTGGCACGAGGTTGTATTTGTTCACCTCTCGTCATCCCCTTTCAACATAAGGATAATACTTTGATTATTTTCATCTATTTGAAATCTTGCTGTGTAGTGTTTTGAATATTTTTATTTCTTTGAAATCTTGTTGTTTGGGATCGATAATAGTATTTGGTTTTGCATAAATATCTGGCAAGAAAAATTGCAATCCAAATTTATCAGTATCAATGGATTGTTATATAAGTATTAATGGATAGATGGAGTACCAAATGTTGGGGATTTTTCTGGCAAAATCTCAAAAACACAGTATTCAAGCACACAGAGGTAATGCTTGTTTCCTTTACTCCAGGATCTTTTTGTACACAGGGAAGCTTAAAATTTTTTTACTCAAGAACAGAGTATTGCACCACCATAAAAGATTTCTATTCATTAAAATAAAAATCATTGATACATATTTATCCTCTTTCACTCAGAGGGATTCACCAAACATTACAAAAGAAATTACTCTGTCTCCTTTGAAATTTTACACCATTATGTGTAAAAATTTCATTTACATTCACTGCTGTGTGAAAACAAAGATTACAAGGATTTACTGTTTTACCTTTTCACTGTTGTGTAAAACAATTCATGGTTTTGATACATACTTCCCTCTGGTTTTCTTCTTTCACTTCTTCACCTTCGCTCGTGCACTACTGTGCGTTCTATTTCCACTTACCAGAATGGTCAACTACAAAAAGAACATAAAAACATTCTATCGTATGCAACCACAACACCAAAAATAATTACCTTGCGTACATGACCATACTCCCGTAAAAAAAAAACATTAAAATTTAAGACCATTTACCTATGCCCATGCCTACTTTAAATCACACCCACCGAAAATAATTACATTGCGTACATGACCATACTCCCGTAAAAAAAACATTAAAATTTAAGACCATTTACCTATGCCCATGCCTATTTTAAATCACGCCCATACATGCCGTAAGAAAAACTTAAATGTTTACCAACACCTATGACAAATTATTAAATAAAGGTATGGTCAAAATAAAACTTAATTTTACTCCACGCAATATTAACTGCAGGCTCGTATGCAACTTGAAATGCCCGTCGACCGTTGATTTTCCCTCCTCGAATCAAACGGCTGAAGTGAATATCAAAAGCCCTTTTTAACCGAACTTTACGCCACATAACATTTATTGCAACCTTGTATGCAACTTTGA
Source organism: Pinus taeda (assembly GCA_000404065.3). NCBI lineage: Eukaryota > Viridiplantae > Streptophyta > Pinopsida > Pinales > Pinaceae > Pinus > Pinus taeda. The sequence goes on from APFE030741724.1 coordinate 53,316, forward strand.
ACAATCAACGGTGGATAATGCAGGGGCAGATCAGACGAAGGAGATGAATATCGGAAGGCCTTTTTAGTCGACATTTACCTTCCGATAAATGTCAGAGGGTGATGTCAGGCCTCATCCACGCGTCAACTCCAAGTTGTATCGGAGATCTTGTGTACGGAAACTACCTTCACGCAAAAGCAGTCCGATAAAGTTACCAGCGGTTTGTGGTTTTGCAACTGTGGTTTCGGGGGTTCGTACAGCTGCGTTGAAATTACATTATCAACACTCCCCTTTAATTTCAACTGCTGGGCATTCGGTCATACCCAGACACTTCCTCAAAAATTCAAAGCTTTTCTGATCCAATGGCTTTGCCAAGATGTCTGCAACCTATTCTTGAGTCCTGCAATGTTCTAGGACAATTTCTCCATTGTTCACCAATTCTCTGATGTAGTGAAACCTTGTATCAATGTGTTTTGTTCTCTTATGAAACACTGAATTCTTTGACAATGCAATAGCTGAACTATTGTCACAAAAAATCACTGTCGCTTTTGCCTGCTCTTGGCCTAAGCTCCTCAACATCCTTCTCATCCAAACTTCTTGACATGCTGTTGCTGTAGTTGCCACATATTCAGCCTCTGCTATAGACAATGCTACAATGGACTGCTTCTTAGAAGCCCATGAAATGGCTCCTGAACCCATATGAAAAACATAACCAGAAGTGCTTTTCCGATCATCAATACTTCCAGCCCAATCACTATTAGTGTATCCAACCAAATCTGAATGTTCTGAGACATTATATAAAATTCCAAACATTTTTTTACCTTTGACATACCTCAAAATTCCTTTTGCTTCCTGCCAATGTGCCTCCTTTGGCCTCTCCATGAATTTGGAAATTAAACTAACATCATACATAATGTCAGGCCTAGTTGTTGTTAAATACATAAGGCTGCCTACAATACTCTTGTACAAACTAGGATCAAAATCCTTGCTGCTGTCCTCTCTGCTGAGTTTTAATCCCATTACTGTGGGAGTGATCGCTGCCTTGCATTCTTGCATGTTAAATCTGCTCAATACTTGATTTACATATCTTGCCTATGAGATAAAAATTCCTTTTTCATTTTGATCTACTTCTATGACTAAGAAGTATCTCAAGAAACCCATGTCAGTCATTTCAAATTCCTCTTTCATGACTGATTTAAAATTCTTAATGAGCCGATCATCATTACCTGTGAAAATAACATCATCAACATATAAGACAACAATTAAAATTTTACCATCTTTTTCTTTCATGTAGACGGTGGGTTTTCCTTCACACTTGTCGAATTCATTATCCAATAGATATGAATCTATTCTGCTGTACCATGCTCTTGGCGCTTGCTTCAGCCCATAAAGAGCTTTCCTCAATTTGCACACTTTGTGCTCTTCACCTTTCTTCTCATAGCCTAGAGGCTGTTCAACATAAACCTCTTCCTTTAACACTCCATTTAGGAATGCTGACTTCATGTCCATTTGGTAGACTTTCCATTTGTTTTGTGCTGCTATGAACAACACTGCTCTCACAGTTTCCATCCTTGCAACCGGTGCGAAAGTCTCCTCATAATCTCTCCCATACTGCTGCTTGTAGCCTTTCACAACCAGCCTTGCCTTGTGCCTTTCTATCTTGCCTTCAGCATTGCTCTTGGTTTTGTAAACCCATTTTACTCCAATGACTTCTTTACCTTTGGGTAGCTCAACCAAATCCCATGTTTTGTTTCTCTCTATGGCATTCATCTCCTC
>APFE030741724.1:59393-88687 GCA_000404065.3 Pinus taeda
AGGGATTCACCAAACATTACAAAAGAAATTACTCTGTCTCCTTTGAAATTTTACACCACTGTGTGTAAAAATTTCATTTACATTCACTGCTGTGTGAAAACAAAGATTACAAGGATTTACTGTTTTACCTTTTCACTGCTGTGTGAAAAAATTCATGGTTTTGATACATACTTCCCTCTGGTTTTCTTCTTTCACTTCTTCACCTTCACTCCTGCACTACTGTGCGTTCTATTTCCACTTACCAGAATGGTCAACTACAAAAAAAACATAAAAACATTCTATCGTATGCAACCACAACACCAAAAATAATTACCTTGCGTACATGACCATACTCCCATAAAAAAACATAAAAACATTCTATCGTATGCAACCACAACACCAAAAATAATTACCTTGCGTACATGACCATACTCCCGTAAAAAAAACATTAAAATTTAAGACCATTTACCTATGCCCATGCCTATTTTAAATCACGCCCATACATGCCGTAAGAAAAACTTAAATGTTTACCAACACCTATGACAAATTATTAAATAAAGGTATGGTCAAAACAAAACATAATTTTACTCCACGCAATATTAACTACAGGCTCGTATGCAACTTGGAATGCCCGTCGACTGTTGATTTTCCCTCCTCGAATCGAACGACTGAGGTGAATATCAGAAGCCCTTTTTAACCGAACTTTACGCCACATAACATTTATTGCAGCCTTGTATGCAACTTTGAACAATCAACGGTGGATAATGCAGGGGCAGATCAGACGAAGGAGATGAATATCAGAAGGCCTTTTTGGTCGGCATTTACCTTCCGATAAATGTCAGAGGGTGATGTCACGCCTCATCCACGCGTCAACTCCAAGTTGTATCGGAGCTCTTGTGTACGGAAACTACCTTCACGCAAAAGCGGTCCGATAAAGTTACCAGCGGTTTGTGGTTTTGCAACTGTGGTTTCGGGGTTTCATACAGCTGCTTTGAAATTACATTTTCAACACCAAAATGTCTTGTGATAAGCAAACTTCTTATAATATTACCATTAACCCATTGGAATGGATGGCTTCTAGGCTTATTTAACTTATAGAGAATAAATACTTAGACAATAGTATCTATGAAAGATCGTCGGCTGTAGCAATATATGATTTGCATCTCAAGAACAAACATTCTGAGTATAATTTTTTAAACAGATTGATAGAGTGCATCAGGTAATTCTATGATTGATTGTATATGAATTTGAATCAGAAAATATATGCATTATTTTTTATAAAAAATTATCTAAAATAATTTGGAGTGATTTTAATGGCATGAAGGTTTGAGGAATTCCCCGGGTCATTAAAAGTGGCAGAAATCTTGTAAAAAAATTTAAAATATATGACAGTAATGTTGTTTTGATGATAAAAATAAATTCAGTAACATTAAAAACCTTTAAAGCATTTCAAATCTTAATTTGATATTCTTAACCTAAATTTACAAAAATTAGTAAATCTTACTAAATTATAACAATTTTAATTTTATATTAAAGTTTTTTTTGAATGATTTGGAAAAATTGTTGGGGATTTTTCTCGTAAAATCCCAAAAAGAAACAAATTGCACAGACAATGCTCTATTTTTCTCTAGGACCTTTAACACAGGGAAGCTTAAAATATTGAGAACAGAGTATTACACCATAAAAAGCTTTGTATTCATTAAAACAAAAATACCTGATACAAGATTCATCCTCTTTCACTCAGGGGGATTCACCAAAAAAAATTTCAACAACAAAATATTACTCTGTCTCCTCCTGAGATTTTACACTGCTGTGTGTAAAAATCTCATTTACCTTTACTGCTGTAAAAACAAACTTTTACATATACTGTTGTAATAAAAAAAACTATCTTACATTTACTGCTGTAAATGTAATTCCTTAAATTACATTTCAACCAAGAGAAACTTACATACTCTTCCTTCTACGCTTCTGCATATATTCCCAGAATATATTCAACCAGCAACCAAAAATTTACATGTGTGCTGCTACACATTCACATTCCATCTCAATCTCTTAACAAAAAAACATTACATCTGCACTGCTCTGCATTAACAAATTTTGATACCTCTGTGTAAGAGATTTTCTTCATTCGCCCATCTTTTCATAAATTTTGATACCTCTGTGTAAGAGATTTTCTTCATTTGCCCATCTTTTCATACGCTGTTGGGCTTCAACATGTATTACAAAAAAAATGGTCAACTCATAATCTATGCACTACTGTGCATTCACACTAACAAGAGACTGGTCAAAAATTTGTTGTTCGCACACGCTCTGCGTTTCATTCCATTTTCATTAAATATACCAAGTCAACTCACAAAAAAAAAACTACACTTGCAATAACGCACGAGCTCATTTTTTTTATGATATTACATTGCTTATATCATATAACAAAAATGATCATACCTGTCTTTAAATTCACCATACTTTCGTGCATAAAAAAAAAACATTAAAACTGACACATCTCACCTACTATTTACGAATACAATTAATCCATTAAATTTACTTTACCAGCGGTCAACCAATTTTTTTTACGCAATGTCATGTTGCAGGCTTGTATGCAACTTTGAATGCAATCAACGGTGGAGAACGTTGAGCTCAATCGGACGGTTGTGGTGGATATCAGAAGCCTTTACTTGACCAACCTTTACGTCCCGATGGAAACGTTGTTTTGTAAACGTACAAAGGATGCGTGGCAGAGTTTTATTGCATCGGAGGCGTTTGTACGAAAACCACCTGCAAACCAAAAGCGATCCGATAAGGTAGTGGTTTCCGGGAGCTGTTTTGGGCGAATTAAATGCTGCGTGGTTCAACTGTCGCACAGTTGAAATTACAATTTCAACACTCCCCTTTAATTTCAACTGCTGGGCATTCAGTCATACCCAGACACTTCCTCAAAAATTCGAAGCTTTTCTGATCCAATGGCTTTGTCAAAATGTATGCAACCTGTTCCTGAGTCCTGCAATGTTCTAAAACAATTTCTCCATTGCTTACCAATTCCCTGATGTAATGAAATCTTGTGTCAATGTGTTTCATTCTCTTATAAAACACTGATTGTTGGATAATGCAATAGCTAAGCTATTGTCACAAAAAAATCACCTTTGCTTTCGCCTGCTCTTGACCTAAGCTCCTTAACATTCTTCTCATCCTAACTCCTTGATATGCTGCTGTTACAAAAGAGTCTTCCTCTTAACAAAGGGATTCACCAACACTGCTTCAGATGCAGTTCCACAAACAACGAAAGAGTCTTCCTCACACAGAGGGATTCACAAGAGATTATGTTGAAGAGCATCTTCCTCTAAACCAAAGGGATTCACCAGTCTATGCTGAAAAGCATCTTCCTCTTGACAGAGGGATTCACCAAGAGACTATGCTGAAAAGAACCTTCCTCTTTAACAGAGGGATTCACCAAAACTTCACTTCCTCTCACAGAGAGATTACAACCAGACACTGCTTTAGATGCAGTTCCAAAACAACAAAAATATTACTCTGCCTCTTTTACAAATAATTTTACACTGCTGTGTAAAATCCTCATTCACTGCTGTAAAATAAAAATTTTCTTACATACAACCTGATTACATTCGCACTGCATTTCAATGCATTTCAATCTCCCAACAAAACAAAATTTACATAACTCTTTTTCACTGCTGTGTGAAAAAAAAAAAAATTACTTTTACTGTTGTAAAAGTCTTCTGGTTTCATTTACTCTACTCAAGCTGCTGCGTTCTTCACTTGCTTCACATTACTGGCATATCTTCACCAAAAAAAATTATGAGATTTGCGCTGCTGCACATTCCTTTCCTTTCCCACCACTGAACAAGCAAACATCATCATGCTGCTGTGTTTTTTTTCATCTTAACAAAACCTTACACACTGACGTGTGTATGTTCTCTCACCATGCCACTTTTTTTTTTCTTTCTTCTTCGCACTACTGTGGGTTTCATTGTCAATACATATGCAATGAACAACCCTTGCATTTTCTACACAGTGCTGTGTTAAAAGCTTTTGCATTTATTGTTGTAAGCTGAGAAATTCTTACTTTGGTTTATTGCTGTAAAATAAAAATTTCTTTCACATTCACTCATGTGTGAAATTTCTCATTGCATTTAAAATTTTGAGTTTTCACATTACATAAATTTTATTTTATTTTTTTTTCCCATTCGTTTCAACAAACTATAAGCACCTGTAAAAAGGGATTCCAAAATTTCATTTGCTGCCACAAGTCTTTCTTCCTGTCACACTGTTGTGCTCCCCTGGGTTTTTATTCATTGCTTCGAACCATTTCACTTTTCATCTCTTGCCTTTTGTTCTCCCTTCGCACTCATGTGCGGATCTCCTTGTTTTGCATTACAATGCATATAATTCATTTAACAACCATTACAAACACATACCTTCATGGCTTCTACTTCCACAAGCACAATGCTACTTCACATCTGCACTACTGTGCATAAAATAAACACTCTCAACAAAAAAAAATTTCATGCATGGCTACACATTCCATTTTTTTTTTTAAACTCAAGGGGAAAACCTTTTTTTTTCATGCAGCTGCATTGGTCACAATACATAAAAAATATGACATTTTTTTTATTTTGAGCCATACTCCAGTGACCAAATACAAAACATTAAAATTAAATCTTCACCAACCATTTACGAATGCCATTGAACTTCATTTAATGTTTTTCTTAAATGCTGGTCAACCAAACTTTTACTCCACTTAACATTTATTTGCTGCAGTTCGGTTGTTGTCCGATAAGGTAGCTGGTTTTTCCTGAGTTGTTTTCCTGCTGCACGATGGCGGATTCCCAATTGACTGTGCTGTAGTCGCTGTCCCTGCACTGTAGTTGGAATTAATATTCCAACACTCCCCTTTAATAAGGTCTTCATCAAATAATGACTGTTAATATAGTTCAACAATAATGATCAAGAATTACAGGCTCCCCTTAACTATATGCATTGTCTCCTTTTGGCAATCTTCTCAAAAGAAACTTAGATTGACTCGGGAGCTCAAGGGAATTTTAGACTGTATTTCCTTCCTTCTCCATACTTGTGTAACTTTATTCTTTTGCATGGGTCTAGCTTGTGTAAGAGCCCATGTTAAGTTGCAATCACGTGCCATATGCCCAATGTTATGACACTTGAAACATTCTACATTGTTCATGAATAAAATTTCATGATTTCTTCTTGTAAAATTGTTTCTTGGAGGTTGTCAGATACCATAACATCTATCTGTATGAAATTCTCTACAGTATTTTGCCATATGTCCAAAGTTTGAACAAGAATAACAATAACCAAAAAATTAACTTTGGTACCTGGGAGATGGAGGTTTCCTTGATGTACTTCTGAAATCTTTCTGCCTTGAGATCCTTTGATGATAACCATTGCCTCTTGCCTCTTTGACATCATTTACATTTCCTTTTGGAGCTGGTTTTCTACTTGGAGTAGAATTTCTTCTATTGTAGCCTTGACTTTTCTCCTTGCCTTTGCTGGAACTAAGAGCATCACCATTTCTTTCTGCCTTCTTCACATTTCCTTTGCTTAAAGCATTTTCATTCTTGTTTGAGGGTTCACCTGCATACCCGAGTCCTGATTTATCAGATGGAGATCTATGATAGCTAAGCATGTCATCCAAGGCTTCAGAGCTCTTCATGATTTTGTTCATCCCTTCAACCTTTTTCCTGAGGAGGACAATCTCTTCTTATAATATTTCACACTCATTATTCTTCTTTGTAAGTTGTTCCTCAGTTTCTTCCTTGCTATGAGTAGCTTCAACTGCTACTATTTTAAGAGAGATGATATATGACTTCATTTTGGAGATTTTTTCATTCTTTGCTTGACTGCTCTTCATTCTTCTCAGCTTCTTGTGCCTGTTTCCTGGCTTGTAATTCAAACTTAAGGGAGGAGACCTCTACCTTGTACTGTCGAATCTCTTCTACAATTTTTTTCACTCTCTTATGTCTTTGTTCAAGTTGACTTGACAAGGCATCTTGCTGCTTCTTTGCTTTATTCAACTGATTTGTCATGGATATGACTTCTTCATGATGCTTCTTTTTTCTTTCATCAAGTTCCTTCTTAAGCTTGGCGAGCTTTTCATCCATTTCTTGCACTTGAAGCTTGATGAGGTTTACCTTCTCATTTTCATCTTCTATGATGGGTTCATAATTTCCTTCTTGACGATTGTCATAGTTAGTGCTCCCTTTGCATGAAGGTTATGGAGTTTATCCCATATATCCTTTGGTGATGAATATTTTCCTAGATTCTTCTTTAGAGAATCAGCTAGTCCATCCAAGATTGTCTTTGCTGCTTTTACATTGTACTCCTTGGATTCTCTATCCATCCTACTATCATCAATCACTGATTCCAAAATTTCAATCCCTTGAGACTGTAAGAAAGTCCTCATTTTTATTTCCCATATATCAAAGTTCCCATTGAACCTTGGAGCATCAAATAGAATGTTTTCAAATGGATTGCCTTCTATTTTAATAGTAGAGGGAGGCACATTTTTAGCAGGATTGGTGACTTTCTTCCTTGACCTTGCCATTCTTAACTGTGCTTCTAAATACTTTGCTGTGTGTTTTTTTTTAAATAACTTACTATTTCTTCAATAGCAACACAAAAAACTAGCTGAGAAATACCTGGATCTTTTTATCTGAGACTTCACTTTGCTGAGAAACTGCTGCAGCCAAAAAACTCCTTCCTTCAGCTTCTTTAACACTTTTAAAGAGGCTGGATTTGCTTTGATACCACTGTTGGGGATTTTTCTGTTAAAATCCCAAAAACAAACAAACTGCACACAGAGACAACGCTCTATTTTTCTCCAGGATCTTTAACATAGGAAAGCTTAAAATATTTCTGAGAACAGAGTATTACACACCCATAAAAAGCTTTGTATTCATTAAAACAAAAATACCTGATACAAGATTCATCCTCTTTCACTCAGAGGGATTCACCAAAAAAAGTTTCAACAATGAAATCATCCTCTTTCACTCAGAGGGATTCACCAAAAAAAGTTTCAACAATGAAATATTACTCTGTCTCCTCCTGAGATTTTACACTGTTGTGTGTAAAAATCTCATTTACCTTTACTGCTGTAAAACCAGACTTTTACATACACTGTTGTAACAAAAAAACAATCTTACATTTACTACTGTAAATGTAATTCCTTACATTAAATTTCAACCAAGAGAAAATTACATACTCTGCATTCTATGCTTCTGCATATATTCTCAGAACATATTTAACGAGCAGCCAAAAATTTACATGTGTGATGTTGCACATTCACATTCCATTTCAATCTCTTAACAAAAAAAACATTGCACTTGCACTGCTGTGCATTAACAATTTTGATACCTCTTTGTAAGAGATTTTCTTCGTTCGCCCATCTTTTCATACTCTGCTGCGCTTCACCGTGTATTACAAAAAAAATTGGTCAACTCATAATCTATGCACTGCGGTGCATTCACACTAATAAAAGACTCTGGTAAAAAATTTGTTGTTTGCACACGCTCTGCATTTCATTTCATTTTCATTACATATACCAAGTCAACTCACAAAAAACTATTCTTTTTCATTACATATACCAAGTCAACTCACAAAAAAAATACACTTGCAATAACGCACGAGCTCATTTTTTTTATGATATTACATTGCGTATATCATATAACAAAAATGACCATACCTGTCTTTAAATTCGCCATACATTCGTGCATAAAACAAAACATTAAAACTAACACATCTCATTTACTATTTACGAACACAATTAATCCATTAAATTTACTTTACCGGCACTCAACCAAATTTAATTTTTTTTACGCAATGTCATGTTGCGTGCTCGTATGCAACTTTGAATGCAATCAAAAGTGGAAAACGTTGAGCTCAATCAGACTGGTGGATGTCGGAAGCCTTTACTTGACCAACCTTTACGTCCCGATGGAAAGGCTGTTTTGTAAACGTACAAAGAACGCGTGGCAGAGCTTTATTGCATCTGAGGCGTTTGTACGAAAACCACGTGCAAACAAAAAACGATCCGATAGCGTTTGTACGAAAACCACGTGCAAACCAAAAACGATCCGATAAAGTACTGGTTTCCGAGAGCTGTTTTGGGCGAATTAAATGTTCCGCGGTTCAACTGTCGCGCAATTGAAATTACAATTTCAACAAAAAATTTAATCTTATATTAACTTCATGACGGTGTGAATTTTTAATCACATATGCCAAATAGGAGAATATACTGGGAACTCCGGTTTTATAGCGAGAAAATTTAGAAAACTCCATATTTAAAACAATAGTGTTGGACAGATAGGTATTTGTTGAAAAAAAATGTTATTTTGTCATGATGTTTTCTCGCTAGGTTGAAATACCAAAAGCCAAGATTTCAAGCCAAGACCTTTCTAGGTTATGTAATCTATATGTTATAGCTTTTGGAAGTTTCTGGTTATATTTTTCTATTTAATTGGTTTAAGATTTAATAAGAATTTATATATATTATATATATATATATTTTAATTGAATAGAATTTATTAAAATTAATTTTTTTTTAATTTTTTTTTTTAATTTATTAAAAATTAGATTTTTTTTTAATAATATAAAGTTTTAAGAAACACTATATATATACAATTAAAATTTCATTTAAAATTATAGACATCAAAATTTGACCGACCAAGAATAAAAAATAATAATAATAACTAATGTTATATGAAGTAAAATGATACTTGTGTAAATGAAATGGAGAGTGCATTGAATTTTCATCAATGATGGATGGCTGGTGATTAAGATGGGAGAAGAAAATGCAATATGTAGATGACCGTAACACTTTAATTTAAATTGTGGTTGATTAAGACAATTACAAGGAGAGGTTGGAGCAGTTCATCCCATGTTGAAATCTGCACCTTCTGCTACTCGAACTTTGATTCCATATCTATTTACACAAAACTGCGATGTTGAACTGCCATAGGCCAAGGCAGAATTGAAGGCTGATAAAATGTTATTCCAAATTAATTGCATTTCGTCCCTTAACGTACTTCATCCACCATTGGTATGATCAGTTCAATCTGTCAATTGTTCTCTCCTTTAGATAGCTCGCTCTACGCATCTTTGCCCCCTTCTCTTTTTAATAATTTTCGTTACTTTTCTTTTCTACCAAGCGAGGTATCTTTTCCGTTGTTGCTTTTTGCTTGGCCGATGGGCATATTCTTCTTTTTCTTTGAATGTTGATATGCGTGCCATCCCTCACCGGTTAGAAGCCATCGAATTCCTTATGATGCCATTTTTTCCTTTTCCTTCAGTGCAGGTCCCCGATGTTTGCTTGTCACTTAAAGTTTGATATTGATGTCTTCTTGATCTTTTGCTTTTGCTTTCACTTTGTGTAGAAAAAGCAAAAGATGAATTGCCGAATGAACGCACAATACACGGAGGTAGTCTTCGTCTTCATCTTATTGCGGATCCGACATGATATTCTACATGTCGCTGGTTTGCCTTTGAATGAATGCATTTTCTTTTATGAGGGATCTTCTTCTTTTCCTTTACAGCATCAGCTATCCATCACCGCTTAGAGCTCAAGGCACTCTTCATTCCTTTTCATTTTACACCACCATTGCTTTATTTCATAATTTGTTTATTAATTATTATTTTCGTACATGTACTGGTTTGCGTGCGAAGGAAGGTTTAATGCCCAATGGAGGTCTTCCTAATTGGCTTTTTAAGTAGGAAAACAAAAATGACATCACTTGTTAATTCTACCTGAGAGGCTGATTTCTATTTCAAGAGATACCTCGCATATGTGAGGAAGACATTTAAAAATGAAGTGTTTTAAATCTATTCCAATTTTGCTTACTATGTTAACAGGGGTCCTTCTAATTTCTATTTAATATATATATTATATTATATATATATATATTTTTCTGGATTTAATAATTTGAGTCTTACCTCTAATTATATTTAATAATCTGAGTCTTATATATAATATAATCTATGAAATTAATAGTTTCTATTTTTTCACTGTTTCAAAATTTATGTGGTTTGGTGTTTGCCACACTATGTCATGGTTTTACAAATTTTCAATTTTACATAAATTAAATGGCACATAAGTGTTTTGATAGTTATCAAGCTTTATCAGTGATTTAATTTATATTGCTAGGCTTATATTAAAAATTTCAAATCTTGATTAATTGTGCAAAAATGTAACATACTATTAAATGGTTTGAAATACTAATCGTCGTTTATTAGACTACCTAAACACGAGCATAGGTATATGGATATATAAAAAGGGATAAATTACTTTGACTTATTTCCATATCAATGGTTCTAAATCTGTGTTTTATTGGGGTCCAATGTATATTTGTCTTAAACATATTTCACATTAGCATTAATTTAGATCCATGCAATGTATATATAACTAACGAGTTGTCTTTAGTACGTCTTTTTGGGAGCTTTTCTAGTAGCTTTTTCCGGTCTAATTTCTCTAAAACCTAGCAGGAATTTATTGAAATGACAAGCTTGATGGGTAATCTCTGCACAATCGAAGTGCCCTAGGGGTTTTTAAGGGTGCTAAATCCATATACAAAGTGAGAAAACCAGTTGAAATAACACAAATCAAGATTTCACCTCAATTTTTTACACAGGATTTTTGGCACCAAAAGGTCCAAAAAGTTGCACTAAAGACAAATCCTATAACTAAAAATGGATATTGACGATTTTATATTAGCTCCTTTGGCTTATTTTCATATTTTCTATTCCCTAAGTTTAAAATTTCTTCCTTTCTGTAGTTTTGTATTTTAGCTGCCATTCTCATGTCACCACCTATACCTACAACAGCCATACCACCACCACATCTGAACTCAATTTTCCTTATACTGTTAGTGCGATTATTCTCTCAATCCAGTCTTCACATCTTTCCAATATTATTGTAACATCGCTCATTAAAAATCCATGTAAAAATATATAAGGCCATGGTCATGGGACACTTATTCCAAGATGAATGGTGGGCAAAACATCCTAGTAGGTGTTCATTCGGTTTATTATGGCTAAGTCTTTGGGGAGACAAAAAGGAATTTTGGCATATTTATTTATGAAAATAATGGAAATTAGGAGAAAATTAAAGTGAAAGGTCTTGTGTTGCACGTGAGGAGAAAAATGAAGGAAAATAATAGAAATAGAAGAAAATAAAGGCATCATTGATAAAAAGGCTTCTAAGGATGAGTGGCCAAGGTTTGCCAGTGTAAGTTGGGTGAGTTTAGTTTTTGTGGAGCTCTCTTCTATTCTCTCTCATACTCTTGGATACTTAGAGTTTTCTTGGCACACTCTAGGAGAGTTTGACATACTTGGAGTTTTGGAGCATGAAGGAAACAGAAGAGCAGGAAAGCGCAAGAAGATATTGAGATCAGCAGTTACAACATATTTTTCATGCAGGTACAGAGTTGCATTCATTTTTTCCTCAGTAATTTTGGCATGCATGGCATATGCATGTGGTTTATTGGTCACGATCTATCATTCCGATGGAGGATTTCCTGGATTGATAGTGGATTTGCCTAGTCTTGCCATTTCCTGCTCTTATCGGGAAATCTAGTGTCCATTCAGAGCTGCTAGTCCCACTAAGACAGGTAGCTATCTTAGAAACAAACAAATTAAAGTTACTTTCGTTTTTCTTTATGAGAAGTAGATGGGAGAGAAGCTGAGAGAACCAACCTCAGTCTTTCGCTTGGCTCATTTCTTGTTTATTCTCCCCTTTGACAGATCTTTGTCACTCCTTCCTTGTTTACTCCATTTCAAAGAGCACCTGTAAAGTCAAAGCAGCATAATACCTTCAAAGTAGAGAGATCTACAATCATAAACAGTATAAGACCAAATATATATTGACCACACAAATGCATATATCATCAAACATACAAGAATGTGGAGGAAAACTTAAATAACTTTATTGATAGAAAGAGTAGAAGAGAGGATTACAACCCATTGATCTGACCCAACGTCGTCCTCCCAGCATGAAAGCCCTTCTTCACCTCATGAAAAGCTTAGATCACCCAACATTATGATATTTCAGCAAGAAACCAACAACACTTCCTTACAAGATACAAAATTCCAGCCTCTGGATCTCTGGGATGAGGGATCCATATATAGATGTTTACAGGGGGGTGAGTCAGCTTCTGGGATTTTGATTAGTGTCCTCTCTCTGATAGTTTTTTCTTCCACTTGGAGATTCATGATCTCTTACTCATCCCTGGGCAAATTCATGGAGGCAAGTGTCACAGTAGAAGTTTCTAGAAGATTCCATGATCATCCACCTTGCAAACTGTCTCTGCCATTTGTTTACTCTCACCCATTGCACCCTACAGAAAAGCATTTCAGTATGCATCACACTTTTTGCATGTGGTAGGTGAGATGCATCGCACCATTAGCACTGAGCTATCTGTATGGTCCAGTTTTGACCAGTTCTGAGCAATTTTCCATGGAGAACTTCTGGGAGATGATGTAATCAACTGACCTTGTTCCTTTAGGGTGTGAAACAAGACTTTTAGGGACTCAGAAGCCCTTGGTTTATGGACATATATGATCTGGGTTGCAGTGCCCAAATATGTTTATAACAATTGCCCCCTAAAGGATGAGGTCGTAAATCTTTTGGTGTCGAGTGAAATGCTTTATCATGAGGATCCGAGGTTTTTCGAACTAGAAGGCGACCTATAATAAGATACAATACAATACATTATCTTCATAATATTTTCATGATCTAGCTAAGGCGGGCATTCCCATGCTCAGCTTTATAAATTCATTTTCATGTGCATAGCATAGACAACCGTCTATGTAGCAGACTGATGATTCTGATAGAGCCACCATCCTTTGATTTGGATGATCATCTATGTAGCAATGATGTAGATTTGATGTCTTTATTTTCCTAAATATGTGGCAGCTCGGATGGATGAAAATAGATCCGGGGTCTTCGAACTCGTTCAATATTCGCCCAATGTACAAGTCGATCCATGTGAAATGATGTTCTGGAGTCGAACATGGAAAGACATCACCTGATTAACAGCCAATGATGTAAGTTGTTAACAGGCACGAGAGGAATCAACGATAATGATGATGACCCTCAAGGTACGATAGTATAATTCATGTGGTGTGAAAATGGGACTTGGCATCGAAGACCACGCAAAATCTTTCAGTCGAAGGCCATTGATGTAAACCTATTGCCGAAAGTGAGAAACTTGCCATTGAGGCATGCAAGCTTCAAAGTATTGAAAGGGTTGTTCCCAGGTTGACTTCTTGGATAATGAGCTGTTGTCGACAAGAAGTGACCTGTCATAGGAGGGCCTTAATGAATTCCACATGTACGACATGGAACGAAGCAAGTGATTTTGTGGAGGTGAAAACGATTTGATGATACAAGGTTCATGGTGGCGATCATGAAAGAATGAAGGGTGAAGGTATTGCAGCAGATGAGACACAAGCTAGGTTGGTGAATTCTCTGAGCGACTTCTCTTAAACATATCAGAGACACTGAAATGATTGGTAGTGTTAACCCCAAAAATGGATGGTATGGTGGACCAATGGTAATGTGACTGGTGAATGGAATAATCCAACTTGACTCAATCATGGTGATGGAGTGAAAGTGTCATGTTCAAGAGCGACTTGCTACCAATAAAGTTTCTTCAAGTTTTCTTCCCAATTTTTCCCCAGTCATTGTTGACCAGTACCTCTTTATTTTTGTGAAGCTTGAGGATGATAACATATGCTTGTTCTATAATTTTCTCTTCGGGAAAATCCGTCGCTATGTTTTAATGAGCCTAGCGACAGTGAAACTCGTTCTTATCTGCATGGACAAGTTTGTTGCTATTGGTTTTAACGAGTTTAACGAAAAAGACAACTTGGTCCTTTTTCAATTTTAGAGAGACTGAAAAGGGACGAAAAGGAAACTCCAATAATCCTTTTTCATCATATAATCCCTTAAGTCCAAAAAAATATAAAATAATATGAAAGGGATGAATTTTTAATAGTTTTAAAAAGCCGAGCAAGACAAGCGCTTGATCGTTTTGTGTAGTAATCCCTCGGGTCCGAAAAGATTAAAATCTAGAGGAGGGATAGCATTTCCGATCATTTTAACGAGCTCGAGAGGCCAATTGCTCGGCAGTCTTTGCATATTTTATGAGTCAGATGAAAAGATCTTAAAGGAGACTTGTTTTTTGAGTAACGAGTGATATTTTCACGTAGCAGCTAGTTCCATGTAAGGTTTGGAATTTTCCAATCATGACAGCGTTACGAGGATGACTAATAGAATCACGCGTTGTAATTGTTCCTCAAAAGGCTAAACAATCAAATGGAGGCGTATGATCGGCTAAAACAGAGTGGAGGTGATGGTAAGAACACGACCAAGGGTCAAAAGATGAAGATAATGCATTCGCAATGGTTATTTATCAGAGGTTGGTTCATTTTTTAATGAGCTTAAACTCTAGTGGAACATATGTTCATTGCTTAGGTTTAATTTTTAACGAGCTTAAACTTTGCGTAAAACTGACTGTACTAGTCGTATAAAAGGATGTCTCGTCGATAGGTTCAATTTTTAGGGAGCTTGCACCATTCGAAACTTTGCTCCGAATCCTTTCCTAATGTAAGCTAAGAACGACCAATCTTATGAGTTTAAAGGGTTGAGAATCTAGAAACTAAGAAAATGAATGGTCGCTTTTCACTTTTCATGCGAGAAGGTTTGCATGCCCCCAGGTATAATGAAGTAGAGTTTCCAGGTTACCCTTCAATTTTCAAGAAAAGCACTTGCTCTGTCAGGAAAGGCATACCTTTTAACGTATAAAGTAGAGTTTCTTGGTTACCATTCAATTTGCAAACAAAACATTTGCTCTGTCAGAAAAGGCATACCTTTTGACGGAGGTATATTATTCCAGTCTAACTTCATTTTCCTAAATGTATGGGTGTGTTAGACCAGTCATATTCCTACGTGGAAACCCACCTTATTCCTAGGGTTCTTCTGCCGAAGCAGACTAGGGTGCATGCCCCCTGGGTTTCAGTCATGATCACCGAATTACTCGTGCTCATTAGGTGGACAGACTGGAGATGGATGAGACATTCCTTGAGTGAAAAGACCAGTTAGGGATGGCATTTGACTATTAGCTATGTGTGAACCGGGGAATGAAAGTTGGTCTACGAGCTAGACCACTCTACCTTCATGCAGAAAACACATTACTCAAAAGAGTGACGAGACAATGACTCCCATGTTATAAATCTAGTCACACCCAAGGAGTACATTGTAATCTAGAAGTCCTTGGACTACCATTATGTTCAGATAAATGGTTTTCCCTCTCAAAGTTATAGGCAAATTTGGAAGGATCCCTAACAGTCGATTGGTTTCTTTATCGAAGCTTGTCAGATTTCACATCTCAGGCAGAAGCGATGGTGAACCAATCACTTTCCAAGAAGTTGAGGAAAGGATACTCACAAGAGCCCCTTCATTTATGATAGTATCGACCATGACCATTTTGTAAGCTTGTACAATGATTCAGAATGGTACATTAGATGGTAGATGGGGTTTGCCTAGTAGATTCTAGTCGAA
The DNA here is from genome assembly GCA_000404065.3 of Pinus taeda. Taxonomy (NCBI): domain Eukaryota; kingdom Viridiplantae; phylum Streptophyta; class Pinopsida; order Pinales; family Pinaceae; genus Pinus; species Pinus taeda. The sequence goes on from APFE030741724.1 coordinate 74,956, forward strand.
GGAAATGACTAGGTTGCTCAGAGGTGGGACTGAATAAACGGCTGGATACGACTCTGAAAAACTTTCTCCCTGTGATAAAGGAATGGGTAGATTGCCCCCATGTTCACCAAAGTCTGTGTTTACGAAAAGAATTTGAATGGTGTCACTCTCATTCTCTTCGGTGACTGTATCATTTGAAGATGAACCTTCCGAAGACAAGACTGGGTCGACTGCCATCTGAACCTGATGTCTTTGGTCCGGTGTGGACTCAGAGGGTTTATATTCAATGATAAATGCTTTGACCGACCACAAAGGTGTGTCAGTTAGATTTTCAACTAGCGATGTTCTTGGCAAGAGTTTCTTGTATCCAGGAGGAAGCTGTAGCAGTGAAGTTTGATAGTTATCCAAGACTCTTTTAGCTTCATCCACGAAGGGACAATGGTGGATGACATGATAGCCTTCACACAGCCTATAAGGAAATTTATATTTTCCTTTCTTCCCAGAGACTTCATTTTCACTAGTTGACGGTGTACTCTCAACATGATCATCAGAGGTTGACGACACTAGATTGGACAAACGAGGAGACCAATCCTTTAATATCGAAGGGATGCAAGGACAATCTCGATAATAGTGGTCTCCTTTGCAAGTTGCACATGGAAATTTAGATTTGGATGGTGCAGTGTGTGGATTTTCGCTAGATGACACATGGTTGCCCCTTGTTGCCTTTAGCTCCTTCTTCTTCTTCTTCTTCTCCTTCCCTTTCTTCTTCTTCTCAGTTACTTGGTTTTACCAGCTTCACCAAGAGAAGAGGAAGGAGGGGTGGGAGAAACAAGCAAAGCAAAAGGTTGGGGGCTAACTCTAGTATCATCAAGTTGCTGACTTGATTGCTCAGGAATCATGGTGCTTTGAATGACAGAGGTCGAGAAGAGCCATATTGGAAAACCAATCGTCAGTCCTGGAAGGGACAATGTGGCCATATGAGGTGCACCAACATCTCCCCAAAAGGAGAGAGGACTAGGATTTCTCCCAAGGGGAAATCCTTGGTTGCTGGGCTCCATTTTCTCAACCTAAGACCAATGAGGGAACAATGACGTTATTCTGCTTTAAATAAAGTTTATGACGCTTTGATACAACTTTCTTTTTCAATTTTTAAGAGTTGAGAAAAAGCTAAAGATGACTCTAGCTACCTTCGATCTTTAATAAGCCTGAAGTGACAAGTGCTCAGATGGACCTTCTCCTTTACGGAGTTTGTAAAGGAATGAAAGAGACTACTCTGGAAATCTAGACAGAGGGATTACTAAACCAATCGCAAAACTACATAATACTTTTTACGATACGACAATCAATCTACCCAAATGCTGTGTTCAGTGAATTGCGATCGATAGGGCGACAGACACGACTTCCTATGGATAAAGGACATAACCTATTGTGGTCTCCCAACATATACTCGATGGTATGTGGAAGCACAAGTCTATACTGGCACTTATCATCTCAAAGAGGAGGAATCATCCAACCTATGATGAAAGTGATAGTTACTAGGCTTTACAATGCCATAATATGTCTCCAGCCTAGACTTCTAAATGTTGTGCATTAGGTTCTAAAGCGTTTTTATGTTCATTGAACTTATTTTACAGTTGATCTTGCTTAAGAAGTTTCACTTTAAGGTTCACCGCGTGATGTAGATATACAATTCCTAAAATGCAATCTAAGATGATAAACAATCGTTTATTCTTCTTTTTGCAATGAAAATCCCAGCTACTAAAGAAAGAGAAGCAAGATTCTTTCAACATAGAGCAGAGAGCACACACTAGATGCACTGTCCTAAATCAAAATCAACAAGTAGTCTAAATGTAAATGCACATGCATGTATTTGTTTTCCACTTTCTTAATGTGTGAATGACAAAAGGAATGCTAAATAAAAATTTGAATTATCTTTTCAAAGCGACAATACTAACAATTTCCTCTTCAAGAGATAAAAGGAAGACAATGATGACACTTTGCGATTTTGAATTAAAAACTGCTTTCGACACTTGAAAAACTATTAATTCAAATCAAATACAAGAGTAACAGTGTAATCGACCATCTATAATAGTAGGATTATTTTCTTTGACTGAAAACGACACTTGTGACACTTCCAAATCAAAAGACGACAGTTCAACTAAGCTACTTCTTTGTAAAGGAGAACTGCAAATGGCGAAAAATACATAAAAACATTTACAACTCTTTGTACAATGGATGCTGAATAATGCAAAGGAAGGGAGTTTCCAAAGTGGTATACTGATCACAGATAGGCAAACTCTTGAATAAAGCTTAAGAGAGTGAACAAAAACCAAAATCTGGAGGCAGAAACAATTTTATCTGATCATCACACCTATAACACAGGGAAATAGGGATGCATCTCACCTACTACACACGGGAAGTGTGATGCATCCAGATTTCCAAGAGGAGAAGGTGTGGTGGTCCAGGGATGAGACTTCAACTTAGCTTCTGGTCGGAGTTTGTAGCTTAGTTTAGGGATTTAGGCTGAGCTAATGATAGTCAGTAAATGCAAATCATAGGGGTTGATCTAATGAGGTTACTTGAGCCACCACCAAGGAAATTAGGATGTTTTCAAATCAATTGTTTAGTTTATAAAAAAAACCCAGAGATGGACTGAAGCAACATTGATCTACTTTGCACTCGCATAGCGAATGTAATTCGAAGGCTAGCTGGCTTAACTTCAGGCTCCATCTGTAGTTTATAAAGCAAACAAATATAGACAAGAAAACAAGCTATTCGCTCCCCAGTGGAGTCACCATTTTGTTATCGTGAAATCTAGTGTCCATTCAGAGCTGTTAGTCCCACTAAGATGGGTAGCTATCTTAGAAACAAACAAACTAAAGTTACTTTCATTTTCCTTTATGAGAAGTAGATGGGAGAGAAGCAGAGAGTACCAATCTCAGTTTTTTGCTTGGATCCTTTCTTGTTTCTTCTACCCTTTGACAGATCTTTGCTCCTCCTTCCTTGTTTACTCCACTTCAAAGAGAACCTGTAAAGTCAAGGCAGCATAATACCTTGAAAGTACATAGATCTACAATCATAAAAAAAATAGGACCAGATATATATTGACCGCACAAATGCATATATCATCAAACATACAGGAATGTGGAGGAAAACTTAAATAGATTTATTGAGAGAAAGAGTAGAAGAGAGGATTACAACCCATTGATTTGACCCAACGTCGTCCTCCTAGCATGAAATCCCTTCTTCACCTCATGAAAAGCTTAGATCACCCAACACTAAGATCTTCCACCAAGAAACCAACAACACTTCCTTACAAGATACAAAATTCCAACCTCTAGATCTCCGGGATGAGGGATCCATATATAGATGTTTGCAGGGCGGGAGTCAACTTCTGGGATTTTGATTAGTGTCCTCTCTCTGATAGTTCTTGGTTCCACTTGGAGATTCATGATGTCTTACTCATCCCTGGGTGAATTCACAGAGGCAAGTGTCACAGGAAAAGTTTCTGGAAGATTCCATGATCATCCACCTTGCAAACTGTCTCTGCCATTTGTCTACTCTCACCCATCGCACCCTACAAAAGGGATTTTTAGTATGCATCGTGCTTTATGCATGTGGCAGGTGAGATGCATCACACCCTTAGCACTGAGTTTTCTTTATGGTCTAGTTTTGACCAGTTCTGAGTAGTTTTTCATGGAGAACTTCTGGGAGATTATGTAATCAGCTGACCTTGTTCCTATAGGGTGTGAAACAACACTTTTAGGGACTCAGAAGCCCTTGGTTTATGGACATATATGATTGGGGTTGCAGTGCCCAAATATGTCTGTAACACCTGGATAACCATGGTGATTGTGGGTTTATTTCTTTGTTCTTTTTCTTGTTGGTTTTCATGTTTCAATTACCTTGGGTTGAGTTATTAGTTCCCGGAGTCTTGGCTAGACAAACACTCTGGAAGCCCTATAATATCTTGGGTTGAGTTACTAGTCTTGGAAGCCTTGGTTGGACAAACACTGTAGAAGCCTTATAACAACTTGGCTTTAATTACTAGTTCTGGAAGCCTTCATTGGACAAATGCTCTAGAAGCCATTGGTGGGTTGAGTTACTAGTCTTAGAAGCCTTGACTGGACAAATACTTTGGAAGCTCGACAACAACTGTGGGTTGAGTGACTAGTCTTGGAAGCCTTGGTTGGACAAGCTCTCTGGAAGCCCAACGACAGTTGTGGCTTGAGTTACTAGTCCTAGAAGTCGAGTTGGAACAAACACTCTAGAGCCCTAGAAGGCTTGGGTTGAGACCAATGTGATGATGGATTGTGAAGTCCGATCGTGAGGTGGAATCACTATTCTATGGGTTTAGGTTGTTTGGCCTATGGAAGCCCTCGAAGGTTTTAGATTGATGTGTTCTATGAAATCCAACATTCATGCTTGGAATATGGCAAGGGCGTGAATGAATGAAGAAAGATTTAACTCAGCCATTCTACGGCTGCATGGAACACGCTTGTCCCATAGTAGTTTGGCTTTTGCATCACTAATATGAGGTTATTTCTCCTTGTTATCTCATGAGTATTATACTAGTTTATAAGTGGATTATATGGTTATTGTTTCCTTGGTATTTCTATTCTTATTACACTGGTTATTAATATGTGTTGTGATAGTGGCTATGTATGGATCTCATCATATTTTTACTTGTATATGAATGAACAATGTATCTATGGCCCAACGGATGATAATGCAACTAAAGTGATAGGGAAACAGTTTCTCATAGCGAATCTCAGATAAGTATGAGACCCCTATGCTCAGATCTATTGTTTACTCATGTTGATTGCATTAATGCCAAGTGTTTCAGAGAATGTCAGTCCCAGTTGTGGATGATAAAACCTAGTCCCAAAGTTAGCTTTTGGTTTATTATTATTATCATAATGTGTTTAATGGATTCCAGAAGTTACAACATGTTTTCGATAGTGGCCAAAATACTAGGCTCGAAAAGTTCCTGAAATTCCCTAGACTCTGGTATAGGTCTACTAGAAATAGTCCCTAGATGCAGGCATGCATGCTTGTGGGAGCATCCAAAGCTCTTTCGATGCTAGCATGCCCACAACATGGGAGCATTCATAGGTTTAATAGCCTACAAACTCAATGGGACCTACGGGTTGGTTAGTAGAAAGGTTGGGATGGTTCCTCAGGGTCTATTGCTGATGTTGAAGGTCTATATGGTGTGTTTCCATCGATTCCACTTCCTTAACGTTACTTGAGAGGTCGAATCATATCATAGTAACTTATTGTGACATGTTTACCCTGGTTGGCCGGTTACTTGGGTAGAGGTGGGAGGAGAGCGTTACAAAGTGGTATAAGAGCATGGTTCATGCCCTGGACAGGATGTGCTATGTGTTGGTGATGCACTCATGTCGGTTCCATAGGTGTTCCTTATTCTTCTAGTCCATGTGCTTGTTGCATTTACATGACTTTGATTATGGTTGTAGTGATTTCGTTATGTGAAGGTTGATGGTATTGTTGTGGGATGTGCCGTCATGAGTGTATGGTTGTATACGAATTTATTATTCATGTCGATTTCTATATGTTGTTATGCATGTATTTTCATGGTGAAGGTTGTTGTGCATGAGGTAATTGTATGAAATTAGGTCATCATGATGATATTTTTATGTTATGATGATAATGGTTTAGCTAAGATAGAGCAGAAGAAGCAGATCATCAAAGTGAATTTGCAACATTGGACCTTGAGGCAAGAGCATGTTGTCATGCATGTTTGTATGTTGGGCATGAAGGTATGTAGGTTGAGGATTTTTATATGCATTATGGTTATGTGTATTGATGTTATGGTTACATACATGATATTTTCAAGTTGATTAGTGTAGTCATATGTGAACATGTAAGATAGTCATGAATGATACACAGGGGCCTTTCTAGGAGAGAAATACCATACCACGTGGGTTCATATTGTGGGATATAAATTAAGCAAAAAATGACATAATATATTGGGGATATATAAGGGGTAAAGGATTTTTATATAAGAAGGTATTAAAATGGAGCTCGAAGTTAATGAAAATATATAAAGGGGTATAAAAAATGTTAATGAAACAATGGATACCTACAATATCTAGTGAAAGTAGGGGTTTTTTAAATTGGGAAGATGTATTGGGTTCATATTGGTAGCAAGTTTAGTAATGTGATTTTTAGAGGTATTTTCCAATATCTAGTCAAATGAAGGGTATTTTTTAATATGGAATGAATGCACATGATATGTGAGAGCTTCACTGGGTGAAGCCCTCATGGAATGATAGTAACATGTGGTTGTATGCATTGCTATTCTTGTTTTAGTTATATAACTTGATGATTATGTTATATGTGGTTTTTGAGTATGGTATAGGTTAACTCCTTGTTATATGATAGTTAGCTTGATTATTAGGTTATATGTCATTGATGAGTATGATATATAGCTTGTTGTTATATGCTAGTAACTTGATGATTAGGGTTATAGCATTAATATGCTGATGTTATATCTATCATACTAAGTTTGATTGGTCTATGGATATGGTTAGGGTCATGACATTCAGGTATGAGTCGACTTATTTGTTACATTGTGTCATACTAATCTTGACTGATCATACATATGTGATTGTTATGCATGAACGACAAATGTATATGAGCTTATGATGTGAACATGTTAGTTAGTTATTTCCATGGATATCATGACCTTATTTATATTTGAGTTGATATGTCATAAATTTATATCGTACTAACTAGATTTATTGTGTAGACAAGATAGCTTCCCCTGAGATATATTAAGGTATGAAGTTTCTTATGTCATCTATTTTGTGCTTGAATTTTTTATTATATCGTTTAATTGGTGTTTGAGTGTTGATGTTTATTTTGTTGCCTATACATTGTTGGAATGTTTGACTACTTGCATGATATGAGTATGTGTCTCTAAGATTTATTGAATGAATGATCTTGTTTTAAGATGATTTTACTAACACATATGTGTTGAGATAGTTGACATGTACTTGAGTGTAATAGGTGACAATTGTATTATTATGTCTAATGACTATGATTTTACTATGAATTATGACATGATTGCTAGTCATGTTGATTTAAAATTGATAGATATGATTTTCTTGGTGTTTGGTACATGTGGATGACATGTGTAAATAGTGCATGAAACATGCCTGGTATTAACATGACAAGGTAGTAGTTGATGTGTTTATATGACTAACAATTGGGTGATGTGACATTGGATAGTAAGAGTGGATATGTGCTAGATTCATGAACTTGTATTTACTAGGTATATTAGCTAGTCTCTAGTTACAGCTAGATCTGTCAAGGGAATTGGAGTCCCTTGAGAAACGCAATAGATGTGATCAATTGCAAGAAATGTGTTTGACACAGAAAGGTAAGATAATAAATGTATTGTTATGTTTATTAAAGCATTGAAAATTATGTGTTGATGGAAGTATGATGTAAGGGATTGCATGGAAAATAAATTGCCATGGAACCTTGAAGAAGGCTTAGGCTGAGATTTCCCTTGGAAGCACTGGGAACCATGGGGATTGAGTCATGGTGTTTATTGTTAGTCTTGTGCTTTTGGTATTTTGGTGATTTTTCATGCTTTATAGAGATTTTGTTTGCATCTTGTGCATGGTTGTGCCACTTCGTTTGTGGTGTCATATTGTTGTTCGTTTTCCATGGTTTTCTTATTGTTCTCTTCTCGCTTTTTCCTTTATTTTTTGAGAGTCTTCAAAATTGGTTGAGAAATATGAAATTTAATGGACCTCAGGGAGAGTTGAATGAAACCTAGTAGGTAATGTAAGACCCAGATGAAGCTTGGTGCATGATTAAGGAAGGTTAAGGTAAGAATATGACCATCGGTTGGATCGATTTAGTGGAGTGGTGTAAATGGATAGTGGCAGTACAATCAAGATAAAGATAACAGGAAACGTGAAGTGAGGGGATGCGAGGCATCCGAATTCTTGGCTATGTTGGGAACAATTGTTCTCAATGTTGTGCATCGAGAAGGGAAGTTCTCTTAACCTTGGCCTTATGACATTTGGTAATTTTTTTGTGATCATGTCTATGCTAATATTTATATATATGTGTGTATACATGTATGTATGTATGTTGTTGTGTTACAGGTCATCAAGAATCGTTATTGTGGAGGAATGATTGCTTACGCAAGTGAACGACATGAAGAAGTTCCTGGTTTATGAGGAATCAAGTGGAAGAGTAACCATGAAAATATACGAGGTTAGTATCATGTCGTTATGAGTTGATATTATGTTATTGTATTATGTCTATGTTATGGACATGCTATACTAAGGGATACATCACTGGAATGAAAGCAATGTGGTCCGCAACACACTGGGATAGGCATGGATAAGACACTAGAAGAAATGTTTCTTGGTAGAGACAATGTGGTTTTGGATGAGTGGTACCACTGTTGTGCATATGTTGTACATGTTGCATCTGTGATGTTGTGCACATGCAATTTTGTGTATATATAGTGTGTGTACATGTTGTTTATACAATGTTATGTATAGGGTGGCACAAATATTGTTGTGTTAATGTTACATATGCAGTGTTGGGTATGGATGGTGTTATGTAAATGTTGGATAAGCGGTGCTGTTTACATATTTTACTATGTGCATGATAGATATGTGGTGTTGTGTGCATATGGTGTTGTGCACATGTTAGATATGTAGTGTTTTCTACATTGGCTGCTATGTATATGTTGTATATGCAATGCTATGTACATATGGTGTTGTGTGCATGTTGTACATATAGTGATATGTACATATGGTGTTGTGTGCATGTTTGTACACGTGTTGTCGTGTAAATATTCTACATATGGTTCTATGTGTAGGTGGTGTTGTGTACATATCATGCATATGGTGTTTTGTACATGTGGTGTCATGTACATGTCGTGCATGTGGTGCTATGTATGTCTAGTGTTATGTACACATTATATAGGTGGTAAAATGTGGCATTGTGTAGGTGGTGCCATGTACATGTGATGTTCTGCACATGTTGTGCAAGTGGTGCTTTGTACAAGTGGTATTGTGTAGATGTTATACAAATGGTACTATTGTACATGTGGTATTGTGTGCAAGATATACATGTTGTGTTGCGGGCATGCAATACTATGTATATGCATTGTGTAGTTGTGGTATTCTGACATGTGTATTCAATGTGTCATACTCTATGTACGTACATGTATTGTTTGGTGTTGTAGATCGGGTATAGATGTATGGTGTTGTATTGTACACGGGGGTAGGTTTATGTATGTGTTGTGTTGTACATGGGGTGTAGGTATATGAGTTGTATGTTAGGTGTAGGTGCATGTATTGTATGGTTTTGTATGTCATGTGTGGTTGTATGTGTGTGACGCACATCATGCGTATATACACATGGTTGAGGAGAAGACAGTGGGCTTCTGTTGGGTGTGGAAACCAATCTAGAGTGCGTATGGAATAAAAGCAAAGGTAGAAGCAAATGATCGATTAAAGGATAAGTATCATTGTTTTATTTCAGTTTTATTATGCATGTGATTTATGATTCTCATTTATAATGATTTCACGTGATTCATGATTTTGATCTATGATGGTTATGTTTTGAGCTAGCCTAATGTGATATTTTTATATATCTTGATTTGGTCAAAGATGCTAGTTTGAATTTTTGTGACATGAAGTAAATAGGATTGCAAGTGTACCTTATTAATGAGCTACCAATGAGGTATGATATGAATTTGTTTACATTTGTTCTAAATATAATGGAAATTATGTGCTTGGTAGAGGAATGCATGAACATGCCTAGTTGGGTGGTTGAAATTGAATGCAAGAACTTGCAACAGCAAAAGGAATTTGAAAATGTAGTAGTATGCTAGTAAAGTATTCAAGAGTAGGGCCATTGTGGGACACTAGTACCCAATAGTCTCCATTGATTTCCATGAGCATGCTATGACCGGTATGATGGTTTTAAGGTAGGGATATGCCTTGGATTTTGTATATTTCAGTGTGAGCAAGCCTTGCTAGGGGATGGACTGCCCGGGATGGGGGTGGCAGCGAAACTTGGAAGGTGAGTGACTGTATGGAAGGGGGTGACCAGATTTCCCAAGGAATTGTCTAACAGAGAACGGAAGACCAGGGATGTATTTGTTTTGGTCATTAGATTTTTCAAATGGAATCAGATCCACATTGGGAGTGCACCCTGGAATAATGAGTCGATAACTGTTCACTGAGAGGACAAGTGGCATAGGATTGTAGCGTTGGACATTGAATGCAGATTTGACTTTGGCAGTGGATTCTGGACTTCTTGCGAAGGAGATGAATCCTGATATTACTTGAGGGTGGAGGTGTGAGCCTTTGGATTCCCTTGTTGTGGATGTAGGCATCATATCCTTTTATTCGTTGGTTAAGAAAATGTGCATATGTGTATATGTGTGTGTTATTGTAAATATTGTATCATGTTGGATTTAATCATCTCCATATACAATATGATTATTTATTGGGTGAAGAAAATGTGTATGTGGGTATATGTGGTTATTATTGTAAATACCATAATGAGCTAAGTTATAAAGCTCCAGTAAATGGTATATTTTTCATGTTTTAGCATATGGTCATTGTAAATATTGCAACGAGTTGTGTTATAAAGCTCCGTGGGCAGTATGTTTTGTTTTCAACGGTCTTGTTGGTTATAGGTGTCAATGAACATTGATGATGGTGTTCCCTTAAGGGGGAGGGTTCTATAAAAACGCTGGTTAAAAATACATGTAAAAATATATAAGACCGCAGTCATGGGATATGTATTCCGAGTTGAATGGTGGGAAAAGCATCCTAGTGGGTGTTCATTCAGTTTATTATGGCTAGGGAATTTGGAAAAGGAAATGGCTAAGGCTTTGGAGAGGAAAAAAGGCAATTTGGAACATTTCTTTATGAAAATAATGGAAATTAGGAAAAAGTAAGATGAAAGGTCATAGGTTTCAAGTGAGGAGGAAAATGAAGGAAAATAATGTAAATTGAAGAAAATAGAGGCCTCATTGATAACAAGGCTTCTGACGATTAGTGGGCAAGCTTGGTCAGTGTAAGATGGGTAAGTTCAATTTTGGTAGAGTTCTTTTCTATTCTCTCTCATACTCTTGGATACTTAAATTTTTCTTGGAGCACTCTTGGAGAGCGTGGCATACTTAGAGTTTTGGAGCAATAAGGAAAAGGAAGAGTAGGAAATCGCAAGAGGATATTAGGATCAACAACTACAATGGGTTTTTCTTGCAGGTATTGGGTTGTATTTATGTTTTCCTTGCTAGTTTTTGCATGAATGGTATATGCATGTGGTTTATTGGACATGATCTATCACGAGCATGGATGATTTCATGAATTGATAATGGATCTGCCTAGCCTTGCAATTTTCTGAATAGCCATGGCGATTGCGGGTTTATTTCTTCTCTTTGTTTTGGTTGGTTCTCATGTTTCATTTAGCTTCGGTTGAGTAATTAGTTCGTGGAGCCTTGCTTGGACAAAAACTCTGGAAGGCCTATAACAGCTTGGGTTGAGTTACTAGACCTAGAAACGTTGGTTTGACAAATGCTCTGAAAGCCACTGTAACAACTTTGGTTGAGTTACTAGTCCTGGAAGCCTTAGTTGGAGAAACACTCTACAAGCGCTCGGTGGGTTGAGTTACTATTCTTGGAAGCCTTGGTTGGCAAATTATCTGAAATCCTAGTGGTAGCTGTGGGTTGAGTTACTAGTCCTGAAAGTTGGGTTCGAACAAATGCTGTCGAGCCCTAAAAGGCTTAGGTAGAGACCAATATGATGATGGTTTGTGATGTTCGACCATGAGGTCAACTCACTGTTTGATGGGTTGAGGTGGTTTAGCTTCTTGGAGCCTTGCATTGTTTTGGATTGATGTGTTTTACGATATCCCACATTAATGCTTGGAATATGGAATAGGGGTGAATGACTGATGACAGATTTGGCTCAACCATTATACTGTCAGGTGAAACATGGTAGTCCCATATACGATTGTATTTTGAATCATTAATACAAGGTTATTTATCCTTTTTATCTTATGATTATTATCCAGGTTTATATGTGAATTATATCGTTGTTGTTTCCCTTCTATTTCTATTATTATTATGCTGGTTATGAATATGTATTAGGACAATCGCTATGTATGGCTCTCATCATGTTTTTACTTGTTTATGAATGAAAAATTTATCTATGGCCCATTGGATAATAATGAAGCTAAAGTGATAAGGAAAAAATTCCTCAACGAATCTCAGATAAGTATGAGACTCCTATGATCAAATATGTTGTTTACTCCTGTCAATTACATTGATGTGAAGTGTTTGACAGAATGTCAGTCCTAGTTGTGGATGGTCAAGACTAGTCCTAGAGTTAGTGTTTGGTTTATTACTATTGGCATAATGTGTTTAATGCTTTCTATAAGTTACAACAAGTTCTTGGTAGTGACAATAATTCTAGGATTGGAACGTACCTTAAATTTCTTGGACTCTGGCACAGGTCTACTGGAAATAGTCCCTTGACACATGCATCCAGGATTATGGGAGAATCCAAAGCTCTTTGGATGCTAGCATGCCCATAGCGTGGGAGTGTCCAAAGATCTCTTGATGTTGGCATGCCCATAGCATGGTAGTGTCTAAAGGTTTAATATCCTAAAAACTCAGTGGGATGCAAGTGTTGGTCAGCAAAATGGTTGGGATGGTTCTTACGGGTCCTATTACTGATGTTGAAGGTTTTTATGGTGTGTTTCTATAGGTTCCTCCTCCTTAGCATGACTTGGGACGTAGAATCATATCACAGTAACTTCTCATCTCATGTTTACCCTGGCTGGATGGTTACTTGGGTAGATGTGGGGGGAGGGTGTTACAGTTATTCTACATATTTCTATAATTACTTAAGTGACATGATAACATTCTATAGTTATCTATACGTACAATGGACGATATCCAATTCAATTATAGTTTACTACATCATGTTGATTCACCAAATGTTGGTTTGGTCATGAAGGTGATCAAGATGGGCTAGCAACAAAGAAAACACTAATAATCACAAAGAAGGCAACTCTAGTAACATGTACAAAATAAAGACAAGAATATATATACGGTTATATACAATGAAAAAGGAATGAGCAAGTGAACCATTGCATGAAGGATTTATGAAACAGGGAGAAGGAAGAGCATAACATCAAGAGTGGAGCTCACACCTATTAGCTATAGTGGTTGTAAAGATTCTTAGGTGTAATCATTCATTTTATCTCTCTATAAAAAAAATGAATAGATTATGCCAATATCATATTGATAAACATTGTAGCATAGTAAACAAATATAAATTACAATATATTTTGTCTTAGGTAGCAATAGATATAGTAGAATTAGCACTCCATGCTATATGTGCACTCTATGAATATGAAGTTATACCATTGACAATGTCTCTAGTGAGAATTTCCTTAATTATATTTCTTCATAAGGTAGCATGTCCTAAGTTTACGTGCCACTTACATTTTCTAATATTTAATTAATTAAGCTTTAACTGCACAACATATTATAAAGGTGCCACACTTATCATATAGGCTAAGTTCTTACTTCTTTTGTCCTTCGATGATTCCTAAGAATTTATAAAGCTTCTGTGATGTCTTTCACCTAATTGTTGGCATTATGGTTCTGGTATGATTTCAGATGTTGTACTTGATGGCAAACACCCATGGCATCAAGTCCAAAGGGGGA
>APFE030741730.1:6048-25628 GCA_000404065.3 Pinus taeda
AATTCAGATGGTAATTTGTCACAAGATCTCCTTCCTCTTTTATAGCCTTAGGCCTTCCCCAGTACCATGGTCCAAAACCATAACATTCCAATACCATGAACCCAAAACTAAGGATCAACACATCTGACGAGATGCCATGGTCCAAAACATAGGATCAAGTTCCAAGATGTAACTGCCATGGACTAAAAGAATGATCCCCAACATATATGCGCTTTTGTAATGTATAACCCACGTGTATATGCGCCTTCGTCTACATTAACCAACGTATATGTCTTTTTCTACTTTCTGAGTGTCTGAACTAAGATCTGATACTAAAGAAGGTTTCCATCAAAGACAACACCTATGCCATGGCTCCAAACCTGAGCCATAATGCCAACAGGGAATGCCATTCCATTAACTTGTCCTTCAACTAATGTGGTCGTAGGTGAAGGCAAGGTCCAACGGTCTGAAAAATAATGAGTTCCGAAGAACTCTTCTTGAGGAGACTCCTTAGATGATGAAATAACATTGATTCTAGCGGTAGGACAGGGAAAATCAAAGGTACCCATCAATGAGGAATACATCCCAACTCCTAGATTCTCAGTAAGTGGGCGAGGGTTATCCACTAAAGGAACAGTAGAGTCATAAGTTTCTTGAGGATCGACTGGACAATAATCCAATTGATAAACCTTAACGATTTTCCCTTCATGAGGAAAGCAAATGACATGAAACAGAGTCGAAACAACGATGTCCATTTCGTATACCTAGTTCCTTCCTAGAGGAGATTGTATTCAAGGTTAGCATCAATTACTTCTACTTCAATTTTGATGACCTTCCCCCAACACATATAGGAAAGGCCGGGATAATCCCATACGGCTTATGAGAATGCCCATCAAATGTGGTCAGGAGGGTAGGTGAAGGAACAACTGAAGGTGATCTAATGGCCTTCCAACATGACATCGACATGACGCACGTGGAAGCTCCTTCATCAATAATGGTACGAAAAATGTTAATCTTCTGGTATGTATACTTTATTTGAAAAGCCATATGATGAGGGAGTCGCTTTTTGACATTTAACATGTCGAAAGTGAGCACTAAAGAGTTAGTTGGATCAACTGCCCCAATCGCCGAGAGTAAAGCACTTCTTGAGCCAGACACAACTGGAGAACCTCTAAAGCAGACATGGTGCATGGACTCTGAGCCAGATCCTCAACAATGGAGTAATTCTGGGTGGCCCTAGGATTAGGATTAATAGTCGCGCGTTTAGCGGAACCTTTCAGTATTCGTGGTATAGTCTCAATAGGGGGTCGCTCAATATGAAAGTCGATATTTCCAGGAGTAGTTTTGTCCTTGGAAGTTTCGGCTTCACCATAATCACATGACCGAGTAGCCACATGGACATTAGAACCCATCATGAAAACATTTGATTAATTTTTCCCCTTCTTGGCTGCCCCCTGAGGAGGTACCTGGATTTGAACTCGCGCCAGCAAGCAATTGTTGCCCTTGGGGAAAAGGGTTGGTTAACACAACTTGAGAACTAGAAGCCCCTTGCTGCCCTAACAAGCATTAAGTGTCCTGAATATTTGGGCAGAGATGAGTTAAATGGTCTCCACTGCACAACTTGCATGGAAACTTGACTTTCTTTCTAGACCCATTTCTACCACCACCAACATTATTGCCAGATTTATTTGCGTCAGCCTTCCCATCCTGGTTCTTTTTCTTACCACATCCTTTCTTTTTCCCATTGGAATTTTGATTTCCTTTAGGGTTATCAGATTGGATGACATTAATCGAAGAGGGTTGGGAAGCCGAAGGGTTAGACGATGCGACTTGCTTGTTAGGAGTAGTTTGCAAAGACAACTGCTACAATTGACTCAACAAGTTCACCACATTTGTGTCTACCAACTCAATGATACCATCTGCATGGGGAATTGGCTTCAACTTGGCTATATCAACCTTAGACCCAGGAGCATCTGGCAAGTATTTTTGTAGGATCCTAGACAGAGAGTAGATCAATTCTAATTGTTGGGCCCTAAAAATAGCTTGCTCCTCAGAATAGACTCCGAACATGGAGACATCCTTAGAGATTTCTGGTTGTAAATATTTCAAAAACCATTTGAGACGGTATTCCGAAGGAATTTCAGCTTTAATGAGCCTCTTTCTCTGTTTCCATTCCTAAATATGATAAAAAAATGTGAGTTTTCGTGTCCTGACAAAAATTGGCCAGAAGTTCAGTACCGGCATCATAAGGGACAGGCAACTGGAAATGATTTAAGAAAATATTAGCTAAGTTTGTGAAAGATGTAAAGCTACCCCTGGCAACTCTATATACCATTTGGCCACATTACTAATCAAGGTGCGTTGAAAAAGTCTCAACCTAATCTAGTCATCAATAAGGGAGTTTGATGAACACCACAAATGGAATATGGTTACATGGTTGCCTGGGTCTTCACCACTCTTTTTTGGAATGTCTGAAGGGATTTTGGTTGGGACCGGAGGCTAGGTCGGATTGTATTTGATTGGATCATTTATTAATTTTGTAAGATTTGGCAAGTTCAAAGTTGCTATAAACGGAAGTCTAGGAGGACCTTGGGGGTTCCAGCTAGACTAGGCAGAGCTCCCAAAGTTCTCAAAAGATTGGCCTAGATTTTGGAAGGCACCAGGCTACCCAAAGTAACCAGTAGAAATAGCTGAACCAAAAGGCAATCCTTGTGATCTAGCAAAATTTCGAGTTTGACCAACTCTGACCGCAAAACCTCCATAACCGGTGAAGCTTCCTCCCAAAGGATTATAAGGAGTTGATAACCCCTGATAAGGATTCCAAGCAGAAGTTAAAAGAGGAATAATTTGGAACGAACTAACTGTGGAGTACGGCCTATTCCCTTGTTGGCTGAAAAATGGATTCCCAGCTCCCATGCCACTAACCACAGGGTTAGTCCAACCTTCAAAAGGATTGCTACTTTGTATTAAAGAAGAGAAAGGAATAGATCCAATTGTTGGGTTGGAATGTGGTATATGACCACTTCTGAAAGGAAAACCCTGGAATGAAGCGGATCCACCCATCATGGATGTGGTGGAACTAAATGGAACTGATGGAATGCCCTGTGAATGGGTGCCAAATGGAAAGAATCCAGAACTAAAAGCATTGGTTTGGGAATTTCCACTCGTGGAAGGAATGGAGGTAGACCCAACTAAAGATGTGCTAGCAAAAGACCCAAACAAAGAAGCAGAGGAGATGGAAATCTTTCCTCCCCCTTGTAATGATGTTGGAGTTTGCATAGTTGTAGCACTTGTAGTAGAAGCCATGCTTCTAGTAGTGGTCATCGACGGTAAGTGTGTTATGTGACCTGGACTTGATGGTCTATGCGTCAGAGTCCCAACATATCGTAATACTTCTAGATAACTAGAAGGTAGGGGAGAATTCGGAGCCGCTGACGACTCTGGGAGTTCTCCTACCTCTATGTTATCTTCCACCCGAAAGAGGACTTGAGAAAGAACTGGAATGTTCCTCTCTTGTTCTATAGAAGTACCAGGCCTATCTAGAACACTAATGCCCCTGAGAGGAGGATCAATCCCCGATGCATCAGTTGCCACGGGACGAAACTCACCGGCAGTATTACCTTTGTGCCTTCTAGGAGAAGGCTCTAAACTTGGTGGTGAAAGACCATGAAGTCTTCGAGACTGTCTAGGTGATTGGTCAGCCACTTTGAATTTTTTATTAAGATCTAACTAAATACTCAAAAAATTGAAAGCTAGGCCAACTAGGAGCACATAGAACACACTATAAAGTCCTTAAAAGATATGAGCCAGTCAAACAATTTTCAAGTATTTCTGCTCCAGGTGATTAGGACCGGATACCAAAATACAAGAAAGTGAAGTATGGGGCCTTTAGTCTGTTATAATGACAGCCCAGTCCTATTAGAAAGGGTATCAGAGGAAGTTACGCTGACCTCCTAACAACAGCCTATGCCAGTGCAAGCCCCCAAGCTTCGCAAGGGTGCCCTCCAGTAGTACTGTTGAGAGTGATATAACATCAACCCCAGGTGCCACGGGGTTCCCCTCTACAGCCACTTATGTAGATCCCTAGGAGTAGCAACTAAGGTTACCAACTCATTGTAGAATCTAGGTGGAATAGTTGTGAGGTAAGATCGAACAAGTAGGAGAGGGGGTATCTCTCTTCCATGTCTTCAAAAACCCTCGTGCTTAACTCCCAGATCCGAAGCTTTCCCGGTCTTCCTAACGCTATTGGATTTTCACTCACTATTCAGACTCCTACGTTTGACAGTTTAAATGGCCTTGGAGAGTTTCTCTCCACTCGCCTAATCCAAGGCCCTAAAATATCCTAAAACTTGTTGGTGTGTCTAACTTGACAATTATAAAAAGTTCTAGTATATTTTAATTAGCACTTGATTTTAAATGGGTTGTTATTTAAGTCAAAGGATAAGTGGAAGTGAAACTAGTGGTGTTTGGATGCAAAATAAATTAATAAAAACCAAACTACATGCAAATGCACTTCTTTTCATTTTTTCGATGAAAGAAATTTCTATAGGTTTCAGAGGAACTTCAAATAAAGCAACAAATTTTCTTTTTCTTTTTCTTTTACTCAAGCTTCACACTCACAAAAGTTAACAAAACTATGGATGCCTAGAAAGATGCACAAATTAATCCTAATGCAACAAGTACATGCTGATGCAAAACTCAAAACTACTCTTAAATCAAGAAATGAAAGTTGCTTGTTTATCAATTTTTAATTTGCCACTTAAAAGGTTTAGATAGAATATAAGTTATTGACGCTTATTTCGTCCAAACACTAAAAAAAAATTTCAAGACAAACACAAATGCAATTTCACTCATACAAAGGAAAACTAAATCAAAACAAAGTTCAAGAAAGCAAAAAACAAAGTTTCAAGAAGTTTCCTTCAAAAGAAAAACAAAAATGACTTTTCAAAAGTGCTCTAAACTAGACTGAAACTTTATGATCGAAGAATAGGCAATGAAACACTGTGAATTTGCAACACAAAATAAGTGAGAACTCAACAAAAAAGGTGTTTTGAAAATGCTCTTAAAAATCAAAAAGCAACAACAAGAGCTTGGCAATAAAGACCAAAAGATTGAAAAGACAACTTTCAAGAAAGTGTAAACCAACAACTTCCGGAAAGCAAGAAAAGTAGATGGTCATAAAGATACCGTTTCAACATGCAAACCAAAAAGTCACCAAAATAAAACTTGACACAAAGATTGATTTCAACCTTTCTGCCCTGAAGAATCAGAGCAGCCAAGATTCCTAACAAGAAATCTTGTGTGTTTAAGCAAAAAATGATGACGTTTGCAAGAAAAACAAATAAGACTAGCCTTTTCACAGTCAGAGAGAATTTGAAATCAGATACTTGTTGTAAAACTAAAGATTGTCACAAAAAGTAGTTGTTCAGGATTGAATCAGACCAGTACGCAGACCTTCAGAAACAAAAAGATTTAAAAAATCTTGGAAATTATAAGATATACACAACTGTGTTTGTGACAACTGCATGTATATGCGACAAGGCTTAAGGAAACATGTGTATACGTAGGTTTACTTAAGGAAAGATGCGTATATACACCTCTGTAAAAAAAAAAAAAAAAAAAAAAAAAAAAAAAAAAAAGTGTATATAAAAGGTTCCAAGAAAAATAAAAAACAGTTTGAAGAAACCAATCAAACTTGAAATTCAAGAATAGACCAGACGGTAACAGAAAGAAAACAGACAGTTGAGCCCTAATTGGCTTGAATACACCCAAACTAGGAACAACAATACTGTTGTCCCCATCCGAGTCGCCAATTTTGTTAGGGAATAAATTCCCCTAGGGTCTTGGGTTGATACCCTAGCAGACTGGAGGTTATCTATACAGAGAAACACACATTCCATATAGCCATAATGCTAATGTAAGCGAACTCTACTATAAGGGGCGTACCTGAGGTCATACATTTGAGAAGAGCCTTCCAGGGTCCAAACCCTTCATGGAGTTCCTTTTGCTCCTTCAACCTGCAAAACAATCAATTCCAGAAAGTACAGTAGTATATGGACTAAATATCATAAGGAAACCATCTTCATATATAATGAAAGGTAGTTAGTAATGCAATTAAACAACCATTCACATATGAATCATAACATGAATATCATAAACATGAAGAAGATTTATATCAGGAACAAAGACATGTGTTTCTTTTATTATAGAAAAATAAAGTATAGAAAGGAATAATTTCACTTGATTTGTCCTTTCGCAAGCTCAAGGCAGAACCGTCTCCCGGATTTGTCCAACCTAAGGCCTTTAACAAACTCCTTCCATGACTTACTCCATGATATCTCAACTAGTATGAAGACATCAACACACACAAGGAAGCAAGGGTTTCTTGGAAAATGGGGGAAGTGCAGAAGGCACTAGGATCTTCAGACCTGGTCAGAGAAATCTTAGCATAATAATCTTTCTCTCAATTCTCTCCTCCCCTTGGCCTTCCCATTGAAGCCTTTTTATACTTCTCCCAAAGTAGTTTTTTAGTTGGAAAATCGTTGGGAATAGTTGGGCCACGGGCATTAATAGGTAATCAACAGGTGAAATTTGTGATCTCCGCTCGAAATTAAGGAGATTTTTTTTTTTTAAGTGTTTTAAGACATATACGCGGGTTGGGTATACACAAACCTGCATATACACGTGTTTAGCTTAGGGCAATGTCATGTGTAGGGAATAAGTCACTGTTTTTTAAATTTTGTGACCAAGTCTGGAAGGAGGGGTTGCCCTAGGCCATAAGTGCAACATCACAAACCACAAGAGTGAGATTTGGAGCTATAACAATTTCCTTGATCACACATTTGACTGACACTCAATAGTTTATGATTTAGACTGTCTACATACATAACATTTTCAGCTTTAACCTTTTCTTTCAAGAAACATAAACCTTACCTTTTATGACAGCAGGAGTGTCATTTTGAAATGAGATATTATTTTCTTTTTCTAGGGCATTATATGAGTGAAGTTTTTCTTTGTCACTTGCCATGTGTTTGGAGCATCCACTGTAAATGTAAAACTGATTTTCTTTTGCTATTGCATACAAGGCTATACCATCTCTTTCTGTTTGAGATTCTTTCCTTCTCCATATCTTGGGATTTAATGGTGTTTTCTCCTTTTGAGATGTTTTCCAAAATTGTCTCCTGCATTCAGATTCTTCATGATCAAAGTTGTTACACATTGAGCATTATAATTCATTTTAAGGAGTAGAAAAGTTATTATAGGAACTTCTCTTGATTCCTGTTACATTCCTTTGATTTCGTGCTTCTCTAGTCATGATGGTTTTGTAAGCAACACATTGAGCAGCTTTGTGCCCAAAATTATGACATGAAAAACAATGCCCATTAAAGAAGTTCATGCAACTATTGAATCTATTAACCTGGTGATTGTAGTTTCTATTGATATTTATCTTTGGAGAAAATTGTGTATGATTTGCCTAAGGTTGGTTGTGGCTTCTTTTCATTCTTGGATTAAATTGAGTATGATTTTCTTGGTGATCAACTTTATGCCTTTGTTGACGATTCTCATACTGTTCACTTGTCTTTGTTGCATCAAGATAGCTTTTGTTGGAGTTGACAGCTTCTCTGATAGAGATGCTTCTTTGGTATATCCAAGACCTATCTTTATCAGAGGAGAATGCTGAACTTTGATAATTTCATTTAAAGTTTTTGATCCTTTAGCAAATCTAAGATTGAGAGATTCCATTTTCTCAAGATCCTTTCTTAGACTCACAATGTCACATTCTAGTTTTTCATTGTGTTTTTCCTTTTCAGCAAGTTGGTATGTCAAGGTATCTATAATCATATTCTTTTCTTCTAAATAGATTTTGAGTTTAGAGATTTCTTCATGAAGGTCTTCTTCCTCTAAAGCATCCCAAACATTATCATCGTCATAAGCCATGAGAAGTCTATAATCATCACTATTAGATAAATCATCGCTACCCTCTTCTAAACTATCCCAAAAATCATTGCTATCATAAGCCATGAGAAGTCTGTAATCTTGTCTAGTTTCATCTTCATCACTATTTTCTAAACCATCACTATCTTCATGGGTATAGTAACTCCTTTTATTCACAACTTGTTTTCTATTCCCTTTTTCATATTCCTTTCATTTTTCATATTTATCTTTATGAGGACATCTGGCAGCATAATGACCAACTCTACCACAAGAAAAACATTTGAAGCATAGCTTACCTCTAAACCTTACAGAACCTCGTTGAAGCTTCTTGACAAAGTTTACTTCATCATCTTTTTCTGAAATGTGTCCTGATTCATTGTGTTCTTCCTTTCCTTTTGCTGAGGCTTTAAATGCCTCTTCTCTCATATTTGATGTCCTCCTTTTCTCATCTCAAAGGAAGTTAAATTCTGTGAAGTTGTGTCATAGTGATATTCTGTGTTAGTTTTTGTATTTTCATACTTCCATCAGGGATCAAATTTTCTCTTTGAATTTTCATTTTAGCAGTCCCATACTCAAATTTTTACATCATTTCATTAGGTCATGTCAAACTAATCCACTGATAGTTGCCTTATCTTCAGAAAATCTACTTTCTCCTTCATAAATTATACTTGTTGACCCATCTTTAGGTTGTCTTCAGTCATGGTTTCATGGTCAAAATGAAATCATGTTTTCATTAGGTCTTAGGGTTTCATTTCCAAGGTCAAGAGCATGATTTAAAGGTGTAAATAAAGGGCATAAAGGGTATGAGGATGATAAATAAATCAAGATTGATGGCTAGTTAGTCATAGTCACTATATAATTATGTTTTTAACTAATGTAATTCTCACCTCAAAAAACATATTTTTGAGGTGAAAACAGAGTATTTTGAGTTAATTTGTATTTCTTATGTAATTTTAAGTCACTTTATGTAATAAATGATCCCGGCTACACCTATGCATCTCTCCTTGCTATAGACAAAGAAACACTACAAAAGTCAATTCAAATTAAGCATCGTTCACTTGAAAAGGAACAAAGAAGAAAAGGCATTAAAATAGATATTTGGAAAAGTCAAGAAACATTAGAAAGTGGGTTTTTCTAGTGAAAAATCAAAGTCTACTCCTATATAAGATGTCACATTTTATTTTCAAGTTCATCATTCTCATTTGGCAAAGTTGCATTTTTGGAAGTTGGCGCTACACATTTCAGGTAGTGGAGGTGGCGCTACACATTTAGGGGGTGGTGCTATGCATCTGAGTTGAGCGCTACATGTAGGGAGGTTTCATCAGTGCAAAATTACACTGCATTGCATTCAAGAGGGCGTTGTGCATCTGTAGCAGGTGTTGTGCGTTGAGTAGAAAAGACTAGAAAGCATCCAAACTTCATAAAGACTTCCAGAAGAACCCTCTCATCTCTCAAACAAGTAAGTTCCCTCACTATACCTCATCATTGAAGTTGCAATTGGAGTGTTTGAAGGAATTTACCTTGAAAAATGAGAAACCCTAGTTTCTCCCTCAATTACATTCTAGAAACCCTAATCCCCTCTATTTTTCCCACCACCTGTCACAAAAGCCCTAAACCCCTTCCCTATATCATTCCATAACATTCTATACCCCTTCATCCTTCATCCCACAAGCTATGTTTCAAAAAAGGATCTAAGCCCCTCTCCCCCATTTTCATGATTCATACCCTCCCCTTCATTTTCTAGCCCAGCAAAAGACCTTACAAGGTCATTTCCCATTCCCCGACTCCTAAATCACTCTTACTCATTCCCTTCATCCCTTTTCTAGGAGTGTAGAGCCTCAAACTTTGCAAACATGGACATAGAAGATAGAGACTATGAGGAGGAAAACACCGGTAGTGACAGTTCGATAGATAAATCTCGACATTTGAGAAAACCACACAAGGGAGGCAAAATTATCAGGGAAGAGCCATCAAACCTCAGGGAATTGCAAGCCTCTCAGTTGGTTGGCACTTGTTTCAGACATCTAGGGTGCTATGAGTTCTGTGAGCAGGTAGAGAGAGTTAAAAACCACCCTGAGCTCACTAGGCATTTTGTAGCCCATATTTAGGACAACAAGGTGACTCTTGCTGGGGTGACATTTATAGTTACACCTTCCATTATTGTGGACGCAACAAGGATTTTGAATGTAGGGGAGAAGTGGTACAAGGCACATGACCTAGATGAACACTATTATGAGCCTTATATCAAAACCAGGTACAAAAGACTTTTTCCTTTTAGATTTCTTCAAGACAAGTATGTCCCATGATGAAGATCATCATGAAATATTTCACTTGTGAGGGCATATTTTCTAGACTGTACACCTATCACATCGGGATTCTCATGCATTTTACTAGGGTGAGGATGTTAAAACTCCCTTATTTCTTGTTCAGGAATATTGAGAAAATGCCCCACTTTGTATAAAAAAAGCCATACCCTCAGTAAATAAGTAGTTTTTATCATTATTCCCTGATCAAGATGATTTTGCTTCATCATCTTAGCCTCCTCAACATCTCTTGGGAGTCATTTATTGCTCATGACGTCTTCAAGGGTCCTCAAATTCCTCTGCGAGTGTCCCAAGAATCAGAAGGACCTTCTAGTAGTGCTCAGGTGAAGACGGATGAGAAGGCCAAAGAGACTAGAGCTACTGAGGTGCCCAAGACCTACATGACATATAAGAGGGTCACAAGGAGATTGTTTGCAGTTGATAGACAAGTTTTTTCTCCACAGGATGTGGAAGGGACCTTGCCTTCTTCATCAACTCATAGGCAAATGCTATCTCCACAGGATGTGGAAGGGTCTTTGCCTTCTTCATCAACACAACAACTACATGTGTAGAAGCTGCATAAAGGGAAGGAAATGATGCTGGAGGAAAGTTTTGATGATGAGGATGAAGAGAGAGACTTTGATTTGATAGAGCATTATGAGCCAAAGCAGCATTATACTCATCATGGCATGGAAATAATTGACTTAGAGGCTCAGGATGAATAAACAATAAAGGACATCATCATAAAGGAAAAGGAGGGTCAAGTCCAAGCATTGATGGATAATTTGGAGAGAGCCAAGTATGTCATCACATATTTGGAACAAATGAACAAGTAGTTGAGTGACAAGCAGGTCCTCGTGGAGCTGGAACTTCTCAAAGTAAAACGACAAGGTGACAAGGAGGCACCGGTTACTTTGTCTCCTATTGAGAAGGAAATTGAGTATGATAGAGAGAGTTGGCTTGAGAGAGTCAATTTTCACCTAGAGAAGCTATTTCAGAAGTCTAATAGGGACATCAAGATGATCAGGCACATGGCCTACCATTACAGGACATGAAACAAAATTTGCAACATGAGGATAAAAAAGATGAAAGCTAGGCTAAGGCAGGCTCAAAAGGGAAAAAAGAGGAGGACATGCTTAGGTTTCTTGATAAAGCATCCTTGGATCATCAAGATTCTTGATGGTGGTGATGCTCACCAATTTTTGTCAGGTTTGGAGGAGATTTTTCATTTTGCAAGTTTTGGAAATTACACACACAAAAAATCTAGCTCAATGCGTAGCGCCACTGGCACTGCGCTTTTCCTAGGGGCACTGTATGAAAAAATCGATTGACGTTTTGGATTCAAGGTGATGAGTACATGAAACCTATGGATTTTCTAAGTTTTTGGGGTAGAACTAGTCCACCAAAAGGTCAAAACCACCCTGAAAATGACCTTTCTGCAACTTTTTGGACACATAGAAGCAGTCTTGGGAGAATCACGTTTTGAGGGGTCAAATGAGCTTCAAATGAATAAATTATAGGTGTTTTGGACATTATATTTGAGGACCTTTCCAATGAGCTATCACAAGCTCAATTTGGGTGCTAGGAAAGCCTCCAAAAAACACCTGAAAGTGGCACTGCGCGTTGGACCAGTGGCGTTGCGCGTAGGGAAAAGTTTGCACAGGATGGCTATTTTTCTGTGTTTTGACTGTGTTCATGGATTTTATCTCATGGAGGATTTTTAATATTGTAAATGATGACTTGGCTTGTAAATATTATGGGTAATTAGTAGTAGAGGGTAGATTCATTAGATTAAAAGTCAATTTGAGCTTAAATGAATCAGTTTTTTCACTTTTAGAGGCAAGTTGTTAAGATGCCTATATTCCAGTTTCTTGTTCAAAGTTGGTTAGATTAGCTCCTCATATTAGGGATGTGACCCCTGAGGATGGGAGGAGGTTGAAACAAAGCCTATATCTTCTTCTTCTTTCTCATTGTAAAAGGTTAGACTTAGCTGGATGCTTATGCCTTGATTATACATAATTTTGTAGTAGTTTAGTAGGAGATTAATGAAAACTACAACTATTTCTTTGGGATCCATGTGGTATGGAGTTTAGTTTAGTTTCTTCTCTTGTAATCAGATGTTAATATGTTTTGTGTACTTCATTAATCATTTCATTGCTTCTATGTGAATGTTTTCAAGTTGCCAGGAAGAATTCATAACATCACTGCTCTGCTTTGGGGAAATATTCACCATTATACGTTTTCTACAGTCTAGGAAGGATCCATGGTAATCACTTGCTCTTCCTAGCTTCTCACCAGTCTTAAAACATCTCACCCATCAAGCCCTAGAGTGATAAAACTTATCCCTACCTTGCCCCATTGAACACCCTACAATTTTGACCTAATTCCCTAGCCCTAACTGTTTGGCTCCTCCCGATCTAGCAAAACCCTTTAAAAATCAAATCAAACCTTGCACTACTATACCTAGCCTAATATTGTTTTCTTGATCCATTCATCTTGGTTGAGATCCTTATGGAGGGAGCCATCTCCTAGCCTAGTAGGGCTAGCTACTTGGCTAAGCATGGTTTGTGGTTACCTTGTCATTTCCTTCCTTCAACCTAAGGTTCAATCCAGGTTGTAAGATTTTACAGATCCTGTTTTTCTTCTATGGCATACACTTTTTGATTTAAATTTAGCAGATAAGGATCTCAAAAGTTTGTCAAATAAGGTAACTTCCTTTATTTCTTCACCCAGATTCTTCATACAATTAACAACCACATCTATACGTAAGAATTAACTAGCTATACTTTCATCACTATGAATCTTAAAAGTTTCATACTAAATTCTGAGAGTTTGAAGCTTAACACATTTTAGTCTCCTTCATAGCTCGGAATGATTTTGTCCCATATTTCTTTCATTGATTTGAGCTACATGACTTTAACAAACTCTGATTGAGACAAACTTCCCAATAAAGTATTGACAACTTTGGCATTGATTTCATATTGCTTTTTACCTGCCGCATTTGTAGGAATTGTTGTTGGAAATGTATATCATCCTTCCAAAATTTCCTAGACATCCGTTCCAAGAAATTGTAGATAGGTTGTGGTTCTTATTTTCCAATAAAAAAAGTTTCTCCCATCGAATATTGGCGGTCTGATGGATCCCATGCTTTCTTGATTATTCATGATGATCGATCTCCCTTCAAGCAATCAAGCTTCTTCTAAAGGACCTGCTCTGTACCAATTGTTGGAAATAATATTGAGAGGGGGGTGAATCAGTATTATCAAATCAATAATTTTATTTCCCAAATATATTTATATATGCTACTTCAGTGAAGTGAACTAGCGTGCACATGTGATTGTGATTAATGAAACCAACGTATATCTAGAGAACTTGTGTCATGTGTTGGTCTTAAAGTAGTATACTGGAAATTTATTAGACAATGTAGTAAAAGTAGAATAAAGCATCACACATAAGCAATACACATGAACACCAAGATGTAAGGTGGAGACTAAATGTGGGTAAAAACCACCTGCTATTGTCGTGTATGTCTTCTTTTAATGATAAGAAAATCTGTTTACAATCTTGTACTAGTGCAAACTCATACCAGTATGCAGCCTTCTACCTTTAGAAGGTTACAACCTTCTCTCGTTCTCTAGATTTTACTAGAAGGGAGGTACAACCCCCTAGCTCTTCTACTAGCCATTATGTTTACTAGCACGTAGGTGCCGGCCTACCAAGAAACTCCACTCTTCCACCAGGGACCACGTTTCATGAATTTTCAAACTGGATACTCTTGGATCACAACACCACAAACTGAAGGCCACGTTTCATCAAATTTTCACACTTGACCCATCATAAATTTTAAACTTAAACTACATCAACCAAAATTAAGATAATCTAAACAATTAGATTACTGACACCAGAACACTATGCTGAACCCAGAACCCTGCATCATCATTTAGAACCATCTATAACCTCAAAAATCATGCATTAGAGTGTATACACTACTTGGCTGCACCCAAACTGCGTGTATACACTACTTCCGTTAATTGAACCTGTGTGTACCTTCAAAACTACTGCAAACATAAACTTTTGAATCAAGTATGTACCAACTGTCAATATTCTAAATATCTATTGTCAACTTTCAGAGCTTTACACAGGTGGGGACAGAGATCACTTCTTCTCACTTATACAATCAATCAAGCAAATGCCAACCTCCTTATTAATTCATTTTTACAGTCAGATCTAAGAAGACTTCATTGATAGACAACAAAAAAATAACAGAATTTTATTAGATAGATCAATCAGATCTGGAATGAAGCTTTTCTTTCGTATATGCTACTTGAAAGAACCAAACCTATGTGTATATGCTCTTTGGCTGAGACAAACCTGTGTACAAATCTAAAAATATTGACTCAGAACTTTGCTGCAATTCTAGACTTTAGAGAAACCCAAATCATGATAGATAACGAATAGAACAAGTGAAAAACATCAAATCTAGTCTCACCAAATATCAGATCATTCAAGAATAAGTAATTTCAAGTCTCATGATTCTTGATCCAATATTGAACTCAAGGTGCACATGAATATTTCAGATCTAGTCCCAAACATAACCCTGCAACATAAAATATACTTCATATAGAAGTATTCTCTTAGAATCTTATTGCTTGCACACCTGGCCTAATGATCTTCTCCTCCTTATATACTCTTAGGCCTTTCTGAATACCTTGGACCAAAAGCACTTAGGACCAATACCTTGGACCAAATACCTAGGGTCAATACCCTAGATCAAATGCCTCAGACCAAATACCTTGGACCAATACCTTGGATCAAATACTTGGTTTTCCAACATGTACATGCTTTTCCTCGTATGAAAGTGTGTGTATACGTTATATGCTTATTTTTTTCTATTAACCCTTGTGTATATGCTTCTTGGACAAAGTGAACCAGCATATACCTCTCTTTCTTCATTCTTTGAAGTTTGATTTGTAATCCTTTGTTATTAACCTACTGCACTGTGAACTGCCATCTGAGAGAGTTGTCATCAAGGACAACACCTGTATCATAATGCCAACATATTAAATCGTTGTGATAAAGCCCATCAGTTCCAAAAACAAATAAGTGATTAGAAGATTAAGTCATATAAGATATTTTAGATATGTTTTATTTCAAAAGTTCCAATATTAAAGCGGATGCGATTTTATAATTAACCCAAAACTTAAATGAAATCGGGTCCGACACATTGGAGATTAAAACATATTGGAAGTTGGAGGTTATATGATATAAGAACTTTTAAGAGGTCACACATAATAAAAACTCCGATATAAGGGAGTGAAGGAGGGTTATGTGGTATGTCGATCCTCCATAATACTTCAGCCACTTTATAATATATATCACTGAAATCCATATTTATTTATTTGTATTAAATCCATTTGTCGTATGGTTCAACATTTATATTTGTATTTTTATTAAAAAGGGCTAAGCCACTTACCACATTATAATATGGTTAATGTATGAATCTTGGTATCAGGGGCTATTTTTTATTAATTAATCTAATTAAAATAAAAGAATAATTACAATTTTATTAACTAAAAAAAACAAATATTTTAATTAACTTCTAAAGAGTAAAACTAAGTCTAAATTTTCAAACCATAAGGGAAGATGAAACAAGCGTTAATGAAAAATATGACTAGGCTAAACTGAAGCAATAAACAATCAAAGCCTAAATGGATGCAAAAGGGTCCCCATGTCTATTATGATAGAATAAAATGGGGGTGTTGTGTTTTCATTACAACACCTTCATAAACATTATTTAGTAGTATCAAATTGGTTTGTAATTTCTCTTTTTTTGTGCATGTCCAGAATGAGGCCAAGGTAGAAGGAGTTCGGACTAGAACTATTTGAACTGTTGCAAGAATATCATTACTGACCTCAGCGGCCTCCCATGGAAAAATGAAAGAAAGATGAGGGAGCAAGAGATCCTATCACACTGTTGCTCAAAGAAGCCCTTGAGCGACAAAGGAATGAGGAATAATTGGAGACAACTAGAGATATATAACGTATAATAAATGGAGAGATTCATTTATAAAAATAGATAAAAATGAATAAATAAATAAATGATGAAACAAGACAAAATGAAAAATAAAAAGTGATACCTCAAATATAAACAAAAAGAAAAGGAAGAATACGGGGACCAAAATGAAGCAACTCAAGAAGCAAGGCCAAGAATCCAATTGCTTCTTATTTTCCAATATTTCAGTTTGATGCGATCATTAATATGTCCAAATTTGATTTTCTATGAATGGAAAATTGTGAGTAAATTTTTAATTTGTTGTGCTACGAAGCACTTTCCATCCCAATGTGGAAGAGATGCTATAGTGTATTGCTATGTTATGTAAACATTTTAACTTGATCAAATAAAAATAAACAAAATAAAATTGAAATTAAAAATTTATAACAAATTAATGCCTATAAATATTGTTACTGGTCCATGTAGAAATCATTGGCCTCCCACCTATACCACTAGATTACAGTGCAATTTTTCTATTCTGGTAGTTTTCTAGTTTGGGAGTTTTCTATTTTAGGTAGTTTGGAGGTCCTAAACTTTAGGAGCCATTTGGGGGCCCTAAATAGATTTTTTGGAAAATGGGTTTGCAATAGTCGTAGATTGTCATTGATAGTAAGAATTTATACTCCTCATATAGAAATTTTTAGTGGGCTATTCTGCGTGCAAAAAAGAGATCCTATGCCAATGATACAATCTTGGGAAGTTGACATTCCAACTTACCTTGTCGAGGCCCATAAGCGTTTGGCACTTCATCTCATAGTGTTACTTTTTTATATATTTAAGGTTTATCATTATTTCTTGATGCTAAAAATGCCTCCAAGCCTCATTGTAACACAATTTAGGATCATGCATAGCTATCATATCTTTTCTCAGAGATAAACTAACATCGCTCATGCTAGTCTTCTTTGATTATGCATGTATACAATTTTATCATTTTCCATTTATTAATTTAAGTCAAGATTCACTATATATTTGTGTTTTGGATACAAATATATATTTCATTTTATTCCTTTTATAAATGCATATTAGTAGTGTTGAAAATAATACTGAGAGGGGGGGTGAATCAGTATTATCAGGATAATTATTCTTTTTCAAAAACAACTGATATACGCTACTTCAATTTAATAAACTTGCGTATGTACGCAGCTATGCAGAAGAAAACCCGCGTATACAGAACATGCTTTTATTTTACTTAATCTTTCTGATGATGATTGTTAGTCAGTGATGCAGAATCCAATAATAGTATCCAGAGACAGTAAAACAGAGCAGAAAGACAATCAGACACAAGAACACAAGATATAAGGTGGAAACCCAATGTGGGTGAAAACCACTTGCTGCAATTCGTCTCTATCTTCCTTTTAAAATTAGAAAACTTCTTTTACAATGTACTGGTGCAGTCTTTTTACCAGTACGCAGGCTGCAACCTGCAGAGAGCTACTACTCTCTCTCTCGTTCTCCAGTTTTCTCCTGGAAGGGAGCAACAACCCCCTTTAGATTTTGTACTAGCCAAGATACTAGTATGTAGATGTTGGCCTACAGAAGGCTACAACCTTCTCTTCCTTCCAGGGACCACTTTTCATCAATTTTCAAACTGGATCCATGAACATCAAGTATCAACCAATCTTCTTTCCACCAATTAGATCTGAAACAAGTACACAGAAAACTGTACCAGAAACCATATAGCAGAAACAGAACCCAAAACCCAGCAGCAATAAGCAGAAACAACCAGATCACAACTTAAAGCATATACGCAACTTTAACAGTCTGAAACTTGCGTGCATACGCCTATGCCTGTGGGACAAGCTGCGTATACGCTCCTTTACTTCACCTAACCAGCGTGTATACGCGCCTTCTCTTCACTGAACCTGCGTACAGATCTATAAACGACAATACACTCTTCCAGATATTCAATCACTAAATAACCCAGATAATCAGATTTATAGATCAGATGAGCGCCACATCAAGCAGATCAAAAATCATACAAAGATATTATCATTAAGCTTAAAGATCATGACCCATGAAAAGACCTTGTCCTTCCTTTTGTGCTAAAGTCCCTTCTTCCTTCAGATCCAGATCTGCATCACCATCCAATATACCAGCTCTAACACTTTTCAGATCTTTCAATTATAATCCAGATGATGATTTGCCACAAGATCTCCTTCCTCTTTTATAGTCCTAGGCCTTCCCCAATACCATGGTCCAAAACCATAACATTTCAATACCATGAGCCCAAAAACTATGGATCGGCACAATTGACGAAACGCCATGGTCCAAAATATAGGTTCAAGTTCCAAGATCTAACTGCCATGGACCAAAGGAGTGATCACCAACATATACGCGCTTTTATAATGTATAACCCGCGTGTATACGCGCCTTTGTCTAGATGAACCTGCGTATATTACTTTTTCTACTTTCTGAGTGCCAGATCTGAGATCTGTTACCAGAGAGGGTTGCCATCAAGGACAACACCTGTGCCATAGCTCCAAACCTGTGCCATAATGCCAACAAACTCCCCCTTTGGACTTGATGGCAACACCAAGATCCAAGATCATTCTCCCCCTTTGTCAGTAAGGGCAAAGGGTTGTGCTCCCCCTGAGTATATGCTGAAATGTTCTGTGCTGACTATGCTCCCCCTGAATGTAGGCAAGATATGCAAAAAGATGTTTTTGAAGAAGAACCGAGACCTTCTTATCACCATAATACCAATTAGTACATACATCCATCACCCAACCAAGTGGGAATCATCCATCCAACCAAGTGGAATACATCAGAAATTTACATATGATGACCAAAAGTATTACATCTTCATCCCAGGCATAGTGGGGAAACTAGAATAGGCCGGTACATGACCTTGACAGCACATATGAAAGAGATACATGACATAGAGACGAATTATCAACAACTGATAGTGGCAGCAACTGACAGTGAGCATTCAGATTAGCAGCCAATATGTCCTTCTGTTCACCTTCTGTCTTTGTTCTACCTGAAATCAACAACCGCTATGGACTAGAACCAAAAGCTTCTAAACTAATGCCAACAATGCATAATTAGAAGATTATCTGCTCCCCCTGAACCTGTGCCGAATGGTCTCTGTCATACCCTTATCAAAATATCTTCAACCAGAGCCTGCTCCTTTCAACAAATTTTCATATACGCAACTGTTTCTATACCGACCGGCGTATGTACGCGGATACTCCTTATCCATCACGCGTACACCCAATTTTCTCTGAATATTCAACAGCAAGAGGATATATTCATAACTCCCAACTTCTGTCTGAGATATTCAAAAGTTTCCCTGGGCAGTGGTTTGGTGA